>CM035417.1:113130951-113230951 GCA_020310875.1 Ceratopteris richardii | reverse complement strand
TTTCTCCAAAACTTTCGCAAAAAGCCATGCGATCATAGAGTGCTTTCTTTCTTTAGCATACTTATCATAAAACACATATCCTAAAATATCCATATTTAGACATGGTGACATGTGAGCATCAGAATGAGGGGCTCGAATAGAATTAGATAAGCCCTGGTTTTTTTGAAGTGTTGGAAAATGGCACTTTTCAAAGCCTTGTAACTCAAAAACAGTGAGGAAATAGCTTAAGCTTGTGAGAGACACTTTTATTCAATTTTGGGATGTGCACAATAGTGTTAGATATGTTCGAGGTCCAAATCCACCTCCAAATTCCACTTTTGCTCCCTGCAAGTTTCAAAATTCTAGAGAGAGAGTAAAATCAAGGCATTTTCTTACAATGAACTAAATAGAGGACCCGGAACTAGGTACTTACAACATGATTCACAAAAATTTCACTCAGGCACTTTTATTCTTCTATACGCTGTCGGGATGAAATCCCGCAGGGAGTGTGCATTGTTTTTTTTTCAAAGTTCATAGATTTTATGAGATTTGTGTGATATTTTGAGTGAAGAAGGGGTATATTTCATGAAAATTTTGGCCGTATTAATTGATTGTGTGATGCATAAATAAGTTTGAGATGTATGTTAGACGTGTGTGTAAAAATAAGTGACATTTGACCCATAAAAACTTATGTTTGACCCTTGAAACTGACTGAAAACCTGAGTTTACCCCATGAAAATCAGACTTGAACCCTTGGAAACCCTTGGAATCTAAGTCAAAACTGTAAATAAACTCGTGAATTGGCAAGTTTGAGATAATTGAGAGCAAACGCTAAATTTTCCCGGCCAAAAACCCGAGGTCGGACCCTTGGAAATGGCGGTTTTTGTAGGCCAAACCCTAAAAACCCATTAAAAAAGTAAATGACCAGTGTGAAACGAAAACCATAGTTTATGGAAAAATTAAAATACCGCCGAAATTAGAAAGTTAATTGAGGAGGTGGGAACGTTCTAGAAGCGAGTCCAAGGGGGGGCCTATAAATAAGTGCAAATTCATTCGTTTCTTCCCCACCCCGTGGATCTTGCTTGCAGATCGTCTCCTCGAGATCGTCTCCTCGAGGTTTGATTTGCGCGGATTTTGAAGTAAAGAGCTGCAAAGTGAGGACTTGAAGAAAAGCTTGGACTGCGAAGACCGAAGCGGAATCCTGTGGGCGATTTCTCGCACTGTAGCGAGGGATCTATTTTATATACTAGCCGGCCTGCACTGTAGCGGCGGCTTTCATATTGTATCATCACACCGCACTGTAGCGGTTTTTGTACCATCGGCCCGCACTGTAGCGGCCTTATTGTTTGTATCACTCATTTTTATTGGAGTACTTCAGTTTCATATTTCGTTGTATCGTTGGCTTCATCTACATTCCGTGTATCACTGCGGTACCCCATCGTCTCTTTCCGACGCCCACGGTCCCACGTCTCGACACTTCCGAGGGGCAAGGGGCCCTACGAGGATCGCGCATGCTTTGGAGAGCACAGGCGAGGCGCCCAGCGCGTAGACGCCGCTCGCAGGACAGCGGGAACGGCGCACCAGAACGGGGCCTGATCCAACCCCACGCACCGGCTTCCCGCCACGACCTCCTTCTTCCCGACACCTGAACCCGACGTGAAGCGAGGCGGTTGCCCGGTGATCCTCATCGCGTCACCTACTCCTTGAGAAGACAGATAAGAACCTCGGCATCAGACAGAGATTTCAGGTACCAGCATTTCAAGTTATTTGAATTTTGCATTGTTTCACACACACATTGAACAGAAAGATTGTCTTGCTGCTTGAGTTTGAGCATCCACACTTTGCATTAGTATAGTCCATACGTGTGATTTTTTTTCCCGCTTAGACTAGGGATTTGCTGATTTTCTAGTTTAGAGAGAACGTTAGAAATTGAAAAGGGGAAAAATACATTGAAGTTTCTGAGATTTAAGGAAAGAAGAGATACACCTGACTTTGGCCTAGGCAAATCAGAGTGATTAGACTTACCTTTACCTCCTGGCTCGCGACTCATTGAGCTTCTCTGATCTTTGCTCTGAGCTTAGAGAGATAATTGAACCACTTACGCTGGACCTTGTGTTACGTTCTAGGACAGAGCAGAGAAGAGAGATGGAGGATATATTCAAGGAAATGGTAATAGAGAAACAGGGGGCTCGCGTAGTCCAAGCGGTATTGAGAGAAAAAGGGAAGTTTACAGGCTTGAATGTAACCGAGTACCTAGATGTTTTTGAGGAACAGGCACGGATTTATGGTCTACCTGAGGATGTGTTTACACATTACTTCACACGGGTAGTATCAGGATCCATTTTAGCCCCTATTACAGCACATATAGTAAAGCCTTGGGCTGAGTTCAGAAAGGAATTGCATAAACTCTTTTATCTAGAAGACTTTTCCCAACACAGCAGAGAAGGGTTCTTGCGGTGGATAAGCTCTCCAAAGCCCACTGCATCCCTCACTCAACTTTTGAATGAGTTCTTGAGAAGATATGAACAACTTCCACAGGCCGATTTAGATGCTTTGAAACCTGATCTAGTTATATCTTTCCTTAGGATCTTAAGTCTTGAAGACAGGACTGAGGTCGAAAGGAGGATTGAAGAGCCTGGGAAGAGATTTGGATTGACTGAAGATTGGGGTGTAGTGAGGAGAGAGGTAGAAGCGGTTGCCCAAATGAGGCAACGCCAGGCGGTGTTATACGATAGACCTGCAGTGGTAACACCACAACCGCCTAGGGAAGCTCCACTTCCGGCAATTCCGAATGTGCCTGCAACATCAGCTTTTGCTAATGTTGCATCCACTTCGCGATCGCCAATGGAGCTACAGGTTGAGATTCTCAGTCGACAGATAGAGAATCTTATTACGATGCAAGCGTCTATGTCAAAAGAAATGGCGAGTATTCACAATAAAGTTAATTCTATGGGATATCACGACCCCACTCCTCCTCAGGCGAATATGAGTTATGCAGATACATTACAGAGAGGCACTATGCCCATTCCAAATATGCAAGGCTATGTGATGCCACAGCCTGCACCTCCAGTGCAGCCTGTTGCCCAACAGATACCTACACCACCAGTGCAAACCACATTTCAAAGAAACACTGGACCTTTTGAGAGACGAGCGACTGGTGGGTTTGGAGGGGCTAAGAGATGCGTATGGTGTGATGCACAAGAGCATTTTTCATATGCCTGTGAAGAGCTTAAGCTAGCAAAAGAGCATCAACTGGTGATAGATATCGATAAGAAGTTATGTGACTTCAGGACCCGCCTTCCTCTACCTGTGAATTGGGGAAAGGGGGGAATGAAGAATTTTTATGAAGATTTATCTGGCAATAATGCAAGAACATCAGCTGCACAATTAGAACCTATTGAGGAGGAAGATGAAAAAGTGCCTAGACCTCGACCCCAAAGAAATTATTCTATTGAGGCTTTAGTGAGGGCTAGGGATGCGATCATGCAGAAGACTGCCTGGAAGTCTCCTGTTGATGAATCCTCGGTCTATTCACACATAGCAAATGTGGAGGAAAAGAGGAAAAGGGATGAGAGTCACGAAGAGACTGAGCCTGAAAGAAGAGTGACTAGAAAGCAAAGTCAAGAGGCCGAAGAAAAGGCTAAAGAACCAGAAAAGAAAGTACAATTCAAAGAGCCTGTTGTTTCAAAGGAAGAGGCAAAGAAGAAAGAGATAAGAGAAGGAAAGAGGCCGGCTGGGCCAACTAAGATCCAAGAACTGACTAAAGAGAAAGAGAAAGAACCTGAACTGGTTCAAAAGAAAGATGAAATTCAAGAAAGTATTCAAGAGGCTGACAAAGAAAAGAAGAAGAAAAAGAAGAGAATTCCAAAGGCTGTATTAATTTCTGAGTTGGAAAGGAAAAATGATGCAAGAGAGATATTAAATGACATTTTACTGAAGAGCCAAGTGACCATGTCCTTGGAGCACGTCTTCTCCATCGCGAAGCCTGAGTTCAAGGACAATTTTATAAAGCTGGTTAAGAGAAAGAGGTTTCCACTACCTGAAGATGTAGAGATGGAAGAAGCACCTGAAGATATTCAAGTGACAAATGAAGCAGTTACATTGAGTGATACATATGATGATGATGATGATGAGGTTGCCAGGTGTCATAAAAATTCTCTAGGTCCTATAATACCTGATGATGAGATGAGGAAGACGGAAAGTGAGTTTAGCAGGACCTTTTGGGCGAGAGGAACTCCAGAGATGAAGATAAAGTTAGGGAGCAACAAGGAGTCATGTTTTGCCCTAGCCTTGATTGACTCAGGGTCAGAGATAAATGTGATTTCTAAGAAGCTCTATGATAAGTTTAGGTGGCCGATTGATAAAGATCATGGATGGAGGATGAGGACAGTGGATAATGGATCAGGAGCACTGCTTGGGGCATGCGCCTTTGTGCCTGTGACCATAGGTGGGATTTCTGAAGAATTTCACTTCTTTGTCCAGGACCATTGTTCATATGAGGCTATCCTTGGGCAGCCCTTTATAGCTGAGGTGCGAATGGAGTCTAAGGCCATGGATGATGGATCTGCCTATGCACGAATCCGTTCTAGATCTGGCCTTCATTCTTTACAAGTGATGACTGTATGTCCGAATCACTCTAGAAATAGAAAGAATATAAGAAAGAAACCTATTAATTCACATGATCATGATGAGTGTATGCCTGTTGGAGAGTATGGAGCTTCTGCTGATCAAAATTTCTGTTAGGATCCACTGTTGAGCGAGACAACAGTGGGAGTCGGTTTGATGTCTCGCATGAATTTGTACATAGTTTTGAAAGTTTTTCTATTTATTCATCTGCATTCAAGTTGCTATGCTTACAGAAAGAAAATGTTTCAAATAAATTCAGAAAATTTCATGAGAGACACTATAAGCATTTAGGAATGATGTTACCTGATGAGAAGATTGAAGATGTGATCCAGTTAGAGAGAAGTTCGACTACTCTGGAAGAGCTTGAGAAGGCATTTGAGAGAAATGAGAAATGAGAAATCATTATGCTCAGCTCTATCCAAGAGTATGAGATGATTAAGGAGTTTATGAGAGAACATGAAGTAAATGTAAATACAAAGTATAAGACTGTGGATAAGAAAGTGAAGCCTATAGCTCAGCCATTGCCAGAAGATAGCCATGAGAAATATCTACGAGTGTCAGATGATCCTATGCTGAGACAACGAGAGCTCATAGGGCATCATTTTACTGATGAGACTATTAAAGAGATCAAGTTTGGAGAAAAACCATTCCTGAGAGAAGAAGAGAAAAAGAAATTTATTGAAGTTATTAAGAAACATGAAAAAGCATTTTCACTTTTTCCACATGAGATAGGGTGTGCAGACCTGAAACAAGTACCTCCTATGATTATCTTTACAGTGCCACATATACCATGGAATATCCGGCCTATACAAGTCCCAAAGGCTCACTTACCTGAGTTGATGAGGTTGCTAAAAGAAAAGATTTCCATGCGGATATTGGAACCCTCCTCGGATCCATATTCGAATAGGTGGTTTACTGTGCCTAAGAAAAATGGGAAGCTTCGTTTTATTCAGGATCTGCAACCTGTGAATAAAGTCACAATTAGAAATGTAGGGACAGGACCCATAGTGGATGAGTTTGCTGAAGCATTTGTTGGGCATTCCATATACTCTATGGGGGACCTATATTCAGGTTATGACCAGTTTCAGTTGGCTATGGAGAGTAGAGACATTACGACCATGAAGACTCCACTGGGCCTTGTACGCATGTGTACTTTGCCGCAGGGAGTGACGAATTCTGTGGCTCACATGATGAATGCCATGAATCTGGTTTTACGAGACTTTATACCTTCTTTGACTATGCCATTCATTGATGATGTTCCAATAAAGGGATGTGAGGAAAGAGTGAAAGATGTGAGTCTAGATGCTTCACGATGTAGAAAGTTTGTGAGAGATCATATTGCTGATTGTGAGAAGATCTTTGAGAGGTTTTAAGATGTGGGGCTAACACTTTCTTTAGAGAAATCGGTTTTTGGCGTTGATGAAGTCCTCATTGTAGGACATCTGTGTGGGCATTATGGCCGCAAGCCATACCCGCAGAAAGTTGAGGCCATTAGCAGGATCTCTGAAGTGTGTCGTAATGTTAGTGAGGTGAGAAGGTTTCTAGGAGCCTGTGTATTCTATGTGATATGGATTCCTCACTTTGCTCACGTTGCGAACCCCTTATATGATCTGTTGAGAAAGAGAAAGAAGTTTGTATGGACAGAGAAACAGTCGAGAGCTATGCGTAAACTGAAGCAGCTGCTAATTGAAGCTCCGATTCTGAAGCGTGTTGACTATTCAGGTCAGAGACCTATCATTTTGACCGTTGATACCAGCCCTATTGGTATAGGCTAGGTCATAGGGCAAGATGATGATGAGGGGCAGAGATATGCAGTGCGCTTTGGTGCTAAGATCCTACATGATACCCAAAGAAAATATCCACAGATTAAGAGAGAGTTATGGGGATTAGTGACTGCTTTAAAGAGCGATAAAGAGTATTTCATTGGGGCGAATGTGATAGTTGAGACTGACTGTCTTCCACTGATTGGCATGATTGCAAATTGTTCATCTCCGGACATTGCTATGCTCAGATGGATCTCTTATATAAAGTTTATAAATCCTGCATTTGTACACATAGCTGGGAAGTTGAATATAGTTGCTGATATGCTTTCAAGAGCGAAATTTGATGATGAGTCTGATGATGATGATGAGGTAGAAAGGGATATACATATGATAAGATACGATCCATTGGTGTATGTTTATGAGCAGTTCCGTGAGAGTGAGTATGATGGTGAGTGGAGAGATATTGGAAGATATCTGAGTACTCTGAAACCTTCCCCCGGTTGGTCCACAAATAAGTATAGATCCATCAGGAAAAAGTCTTACAACTTTTTCTTGAAGGATGGGCTTATTTGGCGACACGCTAAAGGCAAGGTGAAGAGTCCACAGAGAGTACTAAGTTCGAGGAGTCTTCAGAGAAAAGTTATGAGAGAGATGCATGAGACCTTATGGGCAGGTCACAAAGGATTTTATGCTACATATGAGAAGATTAGGGAAGCTTACTGGTGGCCAGGGATTTATGTAAGTGTGAGAGGTTTTGTAGAAACTTGTGCTACATGCCAGGTGCATTCATCAGTTAGGCACAGAGACCCGTTACATCCGACTTACCCTCCTTGTATCCATTACAAGTGGGTGGTCGACCTTGTAACCATGCCCAAAGGGATAGATAAGATGAGATACATTGTACTTGCCAGAGAAGACTTGACCAACCATGTGGAAGGTCGAGCTCTTCGTACGAAGACTACTTATAATGTATGCAAATTCCTTTTAGAAGAAGTGATCTCGAGATTCGGTTACGTTGACAAAGTGGTTGCGGACCGGGGAGAGTTGGATGCGAGAGAAGCAAAAGAGTTCTTTGATCGTCATGGAATTCGATTGTCTCTCACCACTGCCTATAACCCAGAAGCAAATGGGAAAATCGAGAGAGGTCACCCTTCCATTGTGAAGGCGATCTCTAAGGCTTGCAGCGATGACATCAAGTAGTGGCCTAGATTTCTTCCGTTCGCATTATGGGCTGATAGGATGACTTACACTCGGTCCACATGTTTCATGCCTGCTGAATTGATGTACTGTCAGAAGCCAATCTTCCCCATCGAGACTCAGATAGTGACATGGTTGACGCTCCCATGAAATGATGGTATGACGAGAGAAGAGTTATTATCATTGAGAATAAAGCAGTTAGAACAAGGAAATGAAAAGTTGAAAGAAGCAGTGCAAAAGTTAAAGGAGTCAAGGCTAAAGAATAAGATCTATTTTGACAAAACCCATCGACTGAGACCACATAGGATTGAGATAGATGATTGGGTGTTGGTGTACGACAGTACATTCGATACTCAATACGATGCTAGGAAGAAATTAACCAAGCGATGGTTTGGGCCATATGTGGTGACATCTGTATTTGAAAATGGTACGTATGCACTTCGCGAGTTAGACAATACTCCTTTGAGATCTTTGATTGCAGGAAAGAGGATAAAATTATTCAAGAAAAGAAATGAAGCGGATTATGAGATTGAGCAAGAACTACTGGAGGGAACTGATGACACTGAGGCTGATGCTGATGAAGAACGATAGACCATGAAGATAAAGAAAAGCTAGATCAAAATGAAGAAAAATGACCAGGTGAAACGTTTCTGATTTGAGATGTGTTTTCTTTCTGATAGAGCATATGCATTGCATTGATGTGTGTAATAAAGATATGTATGAATTTATGAAAATCATGTAGAATGAAGATACCAAATATCTATTATGGGTTTGCATGAAGCATGAATGACTAGGAAATTATATGAGTGAGATCAGTTAGCAGACTAGAGACTTTTGGGAGTGAAAGCTTGGGGATGTGATGGCATGCTTAGACCGAGTGCATGTATATACTAATTGATTTGAACACTTAGTGAGTGGGAAACTTTGGATCCTAGTATTTGTCTCTTATGAGATCTTACCTCCATATGGATCATGATTTATAAAGAAACATTCATACTCATGCCAGCTTATATGTGCGTGTATGTTGTTGGTGCGCTACGATGGGCTAGTAGGCGGGTGGAACCACCTTGGTCGGGTGATCAAGGCCATGAGCCGTAGCTAGTTTCGTCGTAGGCTTGACCTATCTGTTGTCATGCGCCTATATGGGTCGGTAGGCGGGTGGAGTCACTCTGATCGGGTGGTCAGAGCCACGAGCTGACGTCGATTTCATGCAGGGCTGACGTTGTGTATGTCTTGCACTATGTCGGGTCGGCAGACAGGTGGAACAAACTTGGCCGGGCGGACAAGTCCATGAGTCGCACCCGATTTCGACATAGGCCGATTTGTGAAAAATATAAGATAAAAAGAAATGCTAAGCTGAGATGAAGAGGAAAAGAAAAAGAAAAAGAAAAAGAGAAAAAGAAAAAGAAAAAGAAAGAAAGATCTAATGGAGAGTTGGACAAGTAGGAGATAAATAGTAGGAATCCAGGTATATTCTACAAACTGAGTTAGTAGAAACATATGTATATGCTAGTACTTAGAATGAGCAGTTGGATCTGAACCAGTTGAACGAACAAAAGATATAGAAAGCCGATGATTTATTCATGTGATTACTTGTCAGATTGCAGACGCAGAAACATAATATGATGTTTGTGAAGCTTGAATCTACCTAATTTTCTAAAATTCATACCAATCTTTATAAAAATTGCATGACTGCATGAGATCATGATTTGAGTTTTGAAAAGAAAAAGATAAAAAGTGTAAAGAGATTTTAAAAGAACCCTGATACTCTTCTGTCGGATCTTGCAGGTTGGCCCATCACGACGATGTGCAGGTTTAGCGGGGGTGAATGTCGCGATGAAATCCCGTAGGGAGTGTGCATTGTTTTTTTTCAAAGTTCATAGATTTTATGAGATTTGTGTGATATTTTGAGTGAAGAAGGGGTATATTTCATGCAAATTTTGGCCGTATTAATTGATTGTGTGATGCATAAATAAGTTTGAGATGTATGTTAGACGTGTGTGTAAAAATAACTGACATTTGACCCATAAAAACTTATGTTTGACCCTTGAAACTGACTGAAAACCTGAGTTTACCCCATGAAAATCAGACTTGAACCCTTGGAAACCCTTGGAATCTAAGTCGAAACTGTAAATAAACTCGTGAATTGGCAAGTTTGAGATAATTGAGAGCAAACGCTAAATTTTCCCGGCCAAAAACCCGAGGTCGGACCCTTGGAAATGGCAGTTTTTGTAGGCCAAACCCTAAAAACCCATTAAAAAAGTAAATGACCAGTGTGAAACGAAAACCATAGTTTATGGAAAAATTAAAATACCGCCGAAATTAGAAAGTTAATTGAGGAGGTGGGAACGTTCTAGAAGCGAGTCCAAGGGGGGGCCTATAAATAAGTGCAAATTCATTCGTTTCTTCCCCACCCCATGGATCTTGCTTGCAGATCGTCTCCTCGAGATCGTCTCCTCGAGGTTTGATTTGCGCGGATTTTGAAGTAAAGAGCTGCAAAGTGAGGACTTGAAGAAAAGCTTGGACTGCGAAGACCGAAGCGGAATCCTGTGGGCGATTTCTCGCACTGTAGCGAGGGATCTATTTTATATACTAGCCGGCCTGCACTATAGCGGCGGCTTTCATATTGTATCATCACACCGCACTGTAGCGGTTTTTGTACCATCGGCCCGCACTGTAGCGGCCTTATTGTTTGTATCACTCATTTTTATTGGAGTACTTCAGTTTCATATTTCGTTGTATCGTTGGCTTCACCTACATTCCGTGTATCACTGCGGTACCCCATCGTCTCTTTCCGACGCCCACGGTCCCACGTCTCGACACTTCCGAGGGGCAAGGGGCCCTACGAGGATCGCGCACGCTGCGGAGAGCACAGGCGAGGCGCCCAGCGTGCAGACGCCGCTCGCAGGACAGCGGGAACGGCGCACCAGAACGGGGCCTGATCCAAACCCACGCACCGGCTTCCCGCCACGACCTCCTTCTTCCCGACAACGCGCTCTACCTTTCTCTTATACAGAGTTTTTCCTAATTCTTTCATCTTCACCTTCAAAATTTGACTAGAACACATGATGCAAATAAGGTCTAGAGAGAGAATATGAAACTTGTCAACCCAAAATTTTTCCTACATGCACAAAATGACCTAGTTATTCATTCTAATCATTATCCCCATAATGAAATTCAGAAAGTTCAAAATGAATTATTTCACTAGAAAAGAGGCCTATTACATTCAAACTCTGGGTGAAGAAAGACTAACGTTTCAAAGATTTGTTTCAACAAGATGTTGAAGCAGTTTATCTATCTTTAAGAGAAATAAACTAGATTCTAAAAAAGATTCATACAGTAAAACTTAACAATATCCAACCACAAGATACTAGTGTGGTATCCAACATCAGTGTGTCAACCCACTGAGGTTCTATCGATGTTATGCTTCACTTGAGTCTAAGTGGATTCTTTTATTCAATCTTTATGGCTGATCACTAGGAATGCAATTCTTATGCATTTCAAGCAAAAATACTGATATCACCAACTTGCAATGTCAACTGGGTGCTTTCAAACTAAACTAGTGTCTCCAACCTTTGTTGAATGGATAATTTCAAAGTCCTATTTCTTCAAACATTTGTCAAATATTTCTAAATAAAAAACACTTTATCTTGAAGTGTTCAATAATTCAAATAGGAACTTGCTTTGTCTTTTCTGAATTACAATGAAGGTGCTGAAAGTTAATTACTTCATGAACGTCTTGATATTTAGTATTGAAGTGCCTTCTAAAAACTTTGTCTAGAAGTGTCTTGTAAGATCATGCTTTTATCCTCCTTGAATTTAAACTTCTCCTTTGACCTTTTAGTTCCATGGACGATCAAATCTTACAACAAGATACGTTCTAGGACCAAAAGATATGTATCATCCCACCGTTCAATGTACCATACCATATTTCCTACATCAATCTGAGTATGAAATTTGGTGTCCGATACCACCCTATTTTATGTTCACATTGATGTGTGAGTGATACTTATCTTGAAGCTCAAACATATATTTATAGAGTAGCTTCTCATCTAAATTATTTAAAAGAATTTTTAAGGGATTACCTCTAACTTATTGTTTAGGTTTTGATTCCTTTAGATGATCATTTCACAATCTCATGCTTTTCCTTGGAAAGTTGAAAAACTTTTGATGGAGCATCCATTGTTTTAATCTATTTTTTTCAAAAAGAAAACCATTTATAATTCAAAGCTCTTTTATTTCTCAAATTCAAGTTTGATTGGTTATACTCAATCAATTTGTAGAGACAAGAGCTTTTCACTTCTTGTATTTAGATTCATTTGTTATTTAACCTTTAAGTAGCTATGCTAGGGACTTTACAAGAATATATTTATTGCTTAAGTCTAAGCATCCGCTCATGCTTTTGGATTTCACATTTAATAAATTCCTTTAAGGATAGGTAAACTTTGTGTTTTACCTTCTAGACCCTTTATTACTATCATCATAAATGCAAACTACATACTTGGAAAGACCAAATCTTTTCACACTTTCCTTTGGATAAGTGCAACTTAGGCATGCTTTATCTTTGTGGTTCACAACCACCTCTAGGTTTAGGGATCCCATGATTTCTAAGTTTTAGGATGCCAGAAAGTTATTTTTTAGACAAGATTCTTGGTTAAACATCTATATCCTAAAGATGTTTACTTTTCCTTTTTTAGCCATCAATTAGACTTTAATGATTTTGTCCTTTTTTTCAAAAAAATATACTTGAGAAGAAATCAAAGCTTTCTATTGGAGTTAGATGTCTGCAGAACCACGCGAACAACACATGGAAGAAGAAAAAGCTTGGAGCACAACACACAATATAGAAAGTATTACTAGAGAATGTACAAAGATACTTAGCCCACTAGGACAATAGGCGTATATACAAGCCGGGGGAAAAAAACCTCCTAAAGAGGGAATAAAGTGCCCCGGCGGTCCTAGTGTGTTCACACACATCACTACCTAAATATATCAACAAATCCCTCCTGGGAGTGATGCGGTGAACAAGGAGCTGGCACTCATGTATAAGGAAGTGCCAAGCTATGTGGACATCACTCCACAAAAGGAAGTAAGCCCAAAGCTTTGCGGAAACCTTCAAACTTCTCCCGAGGCAGAGCCTTCGTGAAAAGGTCTGCTATGTTCTCCTGCGTGGGCACATATGCCAAGCTGATCTCCCCAACAGAGAACCTCTCCCTCACATAGTTATAATGCACCTCAATATGCTTAGTGCGAGCATGGAACACAGGGTTCCTCGCAACTGCCAATGCAATCTGACTGTCAGTGAAGATGGTGGTGGCAGAAGACTGGCCAACACCCAAATCAGCCATAAGGCGTCTGAGCCACACACACTCAATAGTCGCTGTGAAAGCTGCCCTATACTCAGCCTCACAATTGGAAGTGGCCACAGTAGGCTGCTTCTTGCTCAACCAAGATATACATGAGCTACGAAGCATGAAGAAAAAACCACTGGTGGACACACAAGGGTCATAGCAACCAGCCCAATCTGAGTCAAAAAAAGCATGCAAATCTACCGATAGTGATCCCCCCTTGGGATAAATCAACCCAAGTAGCCGAGTACCACTCAAGTAGCGAAAGATGCACTTAACCACCTTCCAATGCGTGACTCCTGGGCAATGCATAAACCTGCTCATCTGTGAGACAACAAACTAAATATCTAGCCGAGTAATGCATAAGTAAATCAAGCATCCAAGAGCGTGCTGATAGAGAACAACATCAAATGCATCTCTAGCATCATGAAGACTCAATTGTAAACCTGTCTCCATAGGAGTGGCAATAGGCTTACAGTCTTCAAGGCCAAAATGCTGCAATAATGTGTCAATATATTTCGTTTGACACAAAGCCATTCCACCATCAACTTGCATAAACTGAATGCCCAAATAGTGATGCAAATGCCCCAAATCAGACATCTCAAATCAGGCATGCAAATCAGCCTTGAAATCAGCAATATGCTTCTCAATAGGACTAGTGAGCAGCATGTCGTCAACATAGACAACAATGATCAGAAGCACATCATTAGCACGCTTAACATATAAGGTGCTTTCAGTTGGACTGTTCTCAAAACCATGTGCAACCAGATAGGCATGTATCTTCTCATACCAAGCACGTGGTGCTTGCTTTAAGCCATATAATGCCTTTTTTAACCTGCACACCTGGTTTTCATGCCCTTTCTACACAAAGCCACAGGGTTGAAAAACATACACTTCTTCATGCAAGTCACCATTCAGAAATGCTGTTTTAATGTCCAACTGATGTACATTCCAACCATGATGGGCTGTAAGTGCACAAATGCTCCGAACAGTAGTCATACAGCATGTAGGTGCAAAGGTCTCATCAAAATCAATGCCTCTTTCCTGCGCATAACCCTTTGCAACAAGCCTAGCCTTATACCTGTCAACTGTACCATTAGGTTTAGGCTTCAGCTTGTATACCCACTTAGTTCCAATGGCCTTCTTGCCAGTAGGCAATTCACATAAAGACCATGTACCATTCTTCATTATAGTATCATATTCAGATTGCATAGCAGCCATCCAATTTTCTGAATTTTATGCTTCATCAAAAGAAACAGGCTCATTCTCATCACAGAGACTAGACGCAGCCATAGCATAGCAATCTGATGCAAAGGAGGCACTATGAGAGCTTGAACGAGTACAATATGACAAAGGTGCATCTAATTTGCTGTCACGTAAAGTCTGCACCAGCCATTTTGGCATAGTTTTTGCCTGCTCAACATCAACTGTCTCATCAACAAGTGCATCATGTAAATCTGCATCAGAATTGGGATGATCTACATCATCATATGAAATCTGCAAAGGTTGAGAAGTTGCCTCATTAGGACCAGAACTAGACTGTCCACCTATAAAAAGAGGCATCAAAGTATCATACATGTCTTTGGAGCTAACAGATGTCTCCTTAGTACATGAAAGCAATGGTTGAATAACATCTTCCACAAAGACAACATCACAGCTAACCAGAATGCGTTTAGTCACTGGATGATACAGACGATAGCCTTTACTTTCAGAATTGTACCCAACAAAAATACATTTTACTACCTTATCATCCATTTTTCTGTGATGTTGTTCAGGCACTAGTGCATATGCCAAATAACCAAAAACATGCAGATGAGCAACAGATGGCTTGCGGTCATGCCAAGCCTCATATGGAGTGATAGACTACAGCGCTTTAGTGGGACACCTGTTCAATACATATGCTGCACACATGACAGCCTCAAGCCAGAAACTATGTGGTAAAGCCTGACTTTTGACCATGCATCTCGCCATCTCCATGAGTGACCCGTTCTTTCTTTCAGCAACTCCATTCTGTTGAGGTGTATAAGGCACTGTGCACTGGTGTTTTATCCCACGTTCAGCGAGAAATGCATTAAAATTAGAAGACATATATTCCCCTCCTCGATGAGAACGGAGGGTGCCCATTTTACATGCTAACAGATTTTCAGCCAAAACCAAAAACTATTTAAAGCACATGATCACTTTGAACTTTGCTTTGAGTGGATATACCCATGCATGCCTGGAAAAATCATCAATGAAAATCATGAAGTAAAGGTAATTTCCAAAAGAGGGTGTCTGCATAGAACCACAGGCATCACTATGTACAAGCTGCAATTTCTGCGTAGCCCGAACTGAACCATCTTTTGGAAAGGAGGAACGCTGCATTTTGCCCAAAATACAGCCTTCACATACATGTTTTCCAGGTGCCTCAAGCTTGGGCAAAGAAGACACCATATCAGATTTTTGTAGGTGTAGCAAACTAGCAAAATTCAGATGACCAAAGCTTTGCATCTAACATAGCCTGAGAATCATGAACTGCACATGCGGAATCATGCACAGATCTTCCATAGTCTATGAGCTTATACAACCCACCACATAAAATGCCAGAAGCAATAATAACATCACCATTTGACAGATCATGAACTGTACATCTGTCATCAACAAATTTCACAACCAAGCCAATCTTGGGTAATGCAAAAACTGATAACAGATTCTCCTTGATCCCTGGCACAAATAAAGCATCTAACAAGGTGAAAGAACTACCATCAGCAGTAGTCAGAATGATAACAAAATAAGAGGAGTTGTTGGCGCATGTGACAGTATTCCCTGTAGGGGCAGGCTCGAGTGAAGAGAAGAAACTGTGCTGTGAGGTAATATATTTGGTCGTCCAACTGTCAAAGTACCAAACATCTTAGTCCACTGCAGACATGCACTGCTCATGAGAAGATGGGTCAAAACTGCAAACAGTAGTAAACGCCCATTCTTCTTCCTGCACAAGATTAGCAGACTCTGATTTTGGTGTAGAGGCTTCTGCAACAATGATTCTAGCCTCCTTTTTCTTTGCCTCTTTTGTAGCCAGTTTTGGACAGTTCCTTATGATATGATCATTCCCCTTACAGTACTTGCAAAACAATTTCTACTTTTCTGATTTCTTCTCATCTTTATCCTGGTTCTTCGAATGTGCAGAATTTGCAGATTTCTGCTTACTAGTAGAAGAGCTCCATTTTCCTTTGCCCTTCTGACTAGCGAGGAAAGCTTGATCTGCAACACGCATAATGGACCTGTTCTGCCTGGATTGATCTTCCTGCAACAGAACAGAGACTACCTCCTCAAATGATAAGGCATTCGGATTGCCTTTCATCATCAACTTAAGAGTAGAAGCAAAGCTCTGATATGAATCAGGAAGACCATTCAAAACGGTCTGCACAAGTTAGCTATCTGGTATAAACTCATCAGCAGAAATCAATTGTTTCTTCAAATCTTTGATCTTCATTAAGAAAATGTCCATAGAATCACCTTCATTCATGTGCTCACTCTCCAATTGTTTTCGGAGGTAAGCAACACGAGCCTCATTCCTAGCTTGGTACAATGTGGTAAGTGTATCCCAAGCATTCCTAGCTGTTCTGCAAGAGCGAATATGAGGAATAATGGCACGTTTGACAGACAAAGCTATCAATGCATATGCATGGGCATCTCTGCCATCCCAACAAATCTGCTCCACATTAGGTGTAGCAAAAACAGCACCACGAACAGGAACTTGCACAATATCATCTTTGACACCATCTTCATCAGCTCCAGCACCTGTATTTGCAGTACCTGTTGTTACAGGTTTAACAGGACGTCTTTCAACACCCTGCACAATGTTCCACAATCCTTTTGCAATCAATACATGTCGCATCATATAAGCCCATAATAGGTAGTTTGTACCATCCAACTTATCCTCAACAGCCAACATAGGGAATACATCACTGCTTTCAGCCATGGCCGGTGACTAAAAATACCTTGATGCAAAAAATTAACTGTATCTCAAAAAGTTGAACGGAGCTGCCCAGAGGAGTTTTGCTAAACCTGTAGCAGACTTCGAGATGCTTATACTGGCGAACAGAAACAGGTATATATCTTTGGCACAAAAAGATGAAATAGCCTGCACAAGCGCTACGATAGTGCGTTCGGAGGCCGAAACGAGCTCAGATCGCGATTTTGGCACCACATAGCGAAGGTATTTTAATCTCAGAAACACCCTAAGTATGCTCACCAAAATTCGTACAATTCTAACACTGCAAACGGAGGAGTGTCGACGGTGCCCTAGATGAAGCGACAACCTGCTCTAATACCAATTGTTGGAGTTAGACATCTACGAAAGCATGCGAACAACACAAGGAAGAAGAAGAAGCTTGGAGCACAACACACAATGCAGAATGTATTACTAGAGAATGTACAAAGATACTTAGCCCATTAGGGCAATAGGCATATATACAAGCCGGGGGAAAGAAACCTCCTAAAGAGGGAAAAAAGTGCCCCGGCGGTCCTAGTGTGTTCACACACATCACTACCTAAAGATATCAACACTTTCATCATATGGGAGATTCTATCTTTACAATATCTTTCCAAAGAACATCATCATGTACTTGTCCTACCATATTTATGAGCTTATTTCTTGTTTTGGCAAACATTCATGGGTCAATAGAGATCCATTTCTTGGAACTTCTTGTATCCCAAAAGAGAATTTCACCTTGAATATGATTGGAAAATGGTGTCATTCAAAGATAATTTCACCTTGAATATAATAGAGAAATGGCGTGATTCAAGGAGAATTTCACCTTGAATATGATAGGACAATGGAAGACTAGAATATTTCATTTAAGTTCTTGCCTTTAGGAACTATCTCATTTCCTAAAGATTACTTGTCTAGGTTTCATCATGAAATTTCCAATCTCCTAGGTGAAAGCATAAAATTTAAGAGGAAGAGTCAGTTCATGCAATGTTTCCCTATTTATGTTGGCACTCTACATCTCTACTATAGATGCAATCATGCAATCTAACATATATCTATTGAGCTTACAAAGTTCAATTTATGTTTCACCCTACTTAGATTTCCATCACTTCTCTAGATGGAATCACATAAGAGCATTCACTTCAAAGTGCTCATCGAACTTTGAAAGCTATCTTAAGCTATCATCCTACTTTGATGCATGCAAAGTTACACAAGAAAGTGTAAAAAATCTTTGTAAATTTGTATTTATGACTCTTGAAGTATCATCTAGACTTTAGAGTCATCATAAAGTTTATAGTTTGCAAGTAATCATGTCTTCTTGCCCATCAAAATGGCAAGAAAACGTAATGCTTGAATTTCTTCTTGGGCATACTTTTACTTAGCATGACATATAACATCCTTAATGTAAATCTTTATTAACGTAATGCTTCAATTTCTTCTTGGGCATACTTTTACTTAGCATGACATATAACATCCTTAATGTAAATCTTTATCAAACTTCGGAAGGAATTGACTATTTACTTGAGTTTCAAGGTTGTCGCTAGTGCGCCTTTACAACTAACTAGTTTGTTCATCTGCTTGAATGCCAAACGTGAGCTTTAAAAGGTAAGAAAACTACTACTTGCAAACAATCATGCTACCTATACATGCAATTGCACGTGCTTGCATGCATATGCTCGCATGTTTTTTCATTCCCTAAACTAACTTTGAACCCTTTTAATGATTTGCACATGCTAATGCAAATGTTTGAGTGCATCAATTACTATTGACTTGTTCAACGTGTTAACTTTTCAACTGATTATAGGTGGTGCACAAGTGCAAAGTGGTGCACAAGTGGACAAGAACATCGATGCAGAGGTAGTGCACATGTAGTTTGTTTAGAGGGGTTTTGTAGGAAAAGTTGAATGCAAGTTGAAAAATGTTCTTTTTGAAGGGTTTTTAAAGCTTTTTAAATGTTATGGAAGGTCCACGCGAACCCTCTTTTATGCACACATTTTGGAGAAATAAAGATCAAAAGTGAAAAGATAAGAAGTGGAGATGATATGCAAGAGTTTATTTGTGGTTCCCCATTTAAATTCTTGTTTTTCATAAACCCATTACATGAAAAAATAGGGATTCATTGGCCTTTACATGGAGAGGTTCTTGGGACATCAAAGTGATCACCAAGATAGACAAGTAGTTGAAGCCACGTATGTAAGAAGAAACGACATAGAACCAAAAACATTATCAATCTTGTACTAAACAGTTAGACTAAGGAGCAAGAGAGAGCAAGACACACGAATCGTACATGTGCCTTGAGAAGCAAGGTGTGAAAGGAGAGTGATAAAGTTTGATAAGAAGCATGCAGAGAGATTTCTCAAAGAGCAACTAAGAGAGAAACTAAGGTGAAACAAAGTATCATCAAGGAGGTGCTTCATGTCGACGAAGAGTGATACTTCCTTCAACCTCATTGGAAGCTTGAGTGCAAGGTGTGCACAAGGGCAAGCTATTGGACAAGGTGGAGGATCAACACATAGGAGGTTGACTTCACAAGTAATTCTAGTATTTGTATACTTGTGTGTGTGTGTTCGTTCGCTTAAGTGCTAAACACAGAGAACATTCTTGTCTCATTCTACACAGAGCTATTGTGTTCTTTATTGTTAATCAAGACCTCGAGGCTTCTGGTGCAATTGTCCTTCTTATTCTTCTCCATTATTCTCCTACAAATACTGAAGCACCTTTCAACTAAAGAATCTCCCAACAAGATTTGGCATGCTTGATGGGACTAGGTAGCTTGAGCATTGGAGAACCAATATTATAAAGTGAAGAAGATTGTAAAGGTGTCAACAATACTAAAGAGGTAAGTTTCCTTTTCCTTGGAATTCACTTTAGTCCAAGGAATAGGATGCATAGCTCATGATCGTAACTCGATCACAAAACTTTTTATTACATGCATATGTTCCACATGGAGCCTCTCATCTTGAATTTTCCACATGTATCACATTTTTCATATGCAAAACATATCACTTCCTAATTGTGACAACTTTTTATCTATCATCAACCCCCCATCCTACTCCATGATCCTCTCTTTATACCTAAATCTAGCCCTCATCCACCCCCCCTTGCCATATCCTCATTAGCCCCTCAACCATCCCTACCTTCTCCCTCCTACGCCTCAACCAATCTTGCTTCTTCCTCCATTTTTACTTCTCCTCCATTATTGATTCTCTTGTGTCTAGTTTTGTTATTTCCTTGCCGCTATTTATTTCCTTCTGCTAGTGGTTGCTCATATGTTATTTTGAAGGTTCTACCCCTATGGTGTCAAAATGGCACATCTTTGCTCCTGCTTCGGATATTCACTCTTTGAAATGGAGAGCCCATCAGGCAGTGGGCAAACGTTGAGCTAGTCAAATTGGTGACTTTGCTAGTGATGCGCAGGTGTTGAAGTCTCTCATTCTTTTGGATTTCTCGCTATTGAGGATATCACTAGACTAGACTGCAAAGGATGGTGGCGTTCAACATCAAGTAAGTGTGGGCATATGGATATCCTACCTGTATGTGATTTTTAATATACATCATGAGATCATATCTTGTCAGTACAACTCGAAAAAATTAAGGCAATTGCTACGATCATGGAGGTTGTGGGTTCGACCACTCCACTTGCATACCTGCTTGAGGAATCCATTTTGGCTTTCAAAATTCCTTTGGTGACAATAATATGGTTCAAAATAGACATCAATATATAGATTTTCATAACATGAGCTACATTGGTACAAGAGAAACTGCTATTGTGTGAAGCTATGAGCTCCATTCTTGTAGCTGATGGATGTTGATTCTTGCATGTAGGGAAAATATTTTTTTGTGTATCTTCTGTAAAACTTGACAGTCCTGTAGGAGCATGAGATATATAAGTAGTCAAGAAATATCAGTAAACTATTTGTGCCTAGCTAGCGGTTCCTCTCCTTTTCGGTTATGAGCTCCAATGCTACACCATGCATGGGCAACATCTATAGTTGCTTTTCTACTCTTTGAAGTAAGAGAGAAGTCTGAAACTATATGATATAGAAAGAAAGAAAGTAATCCAAAACTTAATATAATTGTCATCATGAAGCAAAACTATGTCGACTCATGGTTAGTTTAGTCTATGATTTCGAAGACGTTATGTCTTCTTGTCCTGTCCACATCCACTCAAGCAAAAGACATCCAAAGCATTACCACATAAAATTCTTGGTAGATGTCATGGATAGAGCAGCCACTAGATCTCAAACAGATCACCATATTGATTCTTGTTGTAAATGTAAATGCAAGCTCTGACTCTCTTGGTTAGATCAACAACTTCAACTCTCCATGAGGTGGGTTCAATACCCCTGAGATGCTCTCAGGGGTATTGAATAACAACAAAAGAAGCAAAGGATAAGATGTTTGTCATCTCCCTCGCAACCGAGACATCCTGTAGAGGCAAAGTTCACATGGTTTGAACTGCGTATGGAACTTGGGAGGCTACAGGTTTGAAACCCGAGAGCTCCCATGCCACCCTTGCAAAAGTGTGAACTTCTCTTTTCCTACATAGAACCATTTTGAGAGGAGAAACGCAACACTTGCAAATGGAAAAACATGAAAATGATCCTGAAAGGAGGATTGAAAACACCCATGAATGTTGAAAATGAAGAATATCTCCATTTTATCATCAACAAGAGTTAAGGTCACCACTAAAACTAGCTTTGAGTTTGAAAAATATGATGAACCATCAAGGTCACAATGGAAGCTTACCTAGAGCTCTAATAACAATATAGCACAATAACTATTATGGGCACCACATGCTAGAGAGATGACTCTCCTCCCAACCTTGTGTCTATAGATATAGTTATTGAGGAATCAGCCACTTTGATTCTAAGCCACTCTTTAAAACTAAAACTTTATTTTGATCTTTTAGAACAATAGCATTAGGTGATAGAGAAGAGCATCAAGTGCATCTCTAGCATCATGAAGACTTAAGCATAAACCTATTTCCATGGGATTGGGAATGGTTTTCAATCTTCAAGGCCAAAACACTCCAATCATGTGCCAATATATTTTGTTTTCCACAAAGCTATTCTACCATCGACTCACATAAAATAAATTCCTAAATAATGATGCAAATGCCACGAATATAACATCTCAAGTTAGGCATGCAAATCAGCCTTAAAATCAGTAATATGGTCCTCATTAGGACCATTGAGAAACATGTCATCAACATAGATAACAATGATCAAAAGCACATCCTTTGCATGCTTAACATATAACCACACACAAAACCATGGGGCTGAAAAACAAACACTTATTCATGCAAGTGACCATTCAAAAATGGATTTTAAATGACCAACTAATTTACATTTCAACCATGATGAGCTGCAAGTTCACAGATGCTACAAATAGTAGTCATTCAACATGTAGGAACAAAGGTCTCATCAAAATCAATGCCTCTTCCTTGAGCATAACCTTTTACAAAAAGCCTAGCCTTATACCTATCCACTATTCCATCCGACTTATGCTTCAGCTTGTATACCCACTTAGTGCCAATGGCCTTCTTTTTGATAGGCAAGCCATATAAAACCTAGGTACCATTTTGATGGGGGATGATTCTAACATCCCAATGCAACAATGGAAGATGGATGCCCTCCACTATGTCCACAAGTAGTGATATGTGGTAACTGTTCTAATGTTTTGTCTACGTGTGTATAGAGGTTAAATATGAAACTTTGGCAAAATTTATCTAGACATAAAAAGATATCTAACAAGCTTAAAATCATCCCAAATAGATATTCTATTTGGGAGAGCCATCCTTTTCAAAGCATGCTACCTATTTGCAACACTCGTTGCCTATGGGCAGCGATATAGCTTCACAAACTTGGCAATTTCTCACACCTCACTCGATCAAAGAACTTGAAACTTTGGAAAACTTTGGGGAACTATGTGAAAGACCAAATGAATATTGAAATCAATGAAAATGAGTAGAATGAGAGAGCAAACAATGTGCTACAATCAAATTTGGAAAAGTGTAACTATGTCTCTAGACTAAGAGTAGAAAAATCATGAGGACATGAGGTAAGCAATAAAGGAGCTACTTTTTGGAGCTTATGAATTCACTAACTAAGTGGGAAATAGTTGAATGCATATAGCTTAGGAAACAAAGGTGGGATAGTATTTATATAGAGTTTTATGTTCCTAGAATCTAGGTAATCACCCACCAATCAATGTAGGTGCACTTTTGGTGCATGATTGATGGGATCTGAATTTGATTGAGTATGGTAGAGCTTCTTACTTGATTCCACAACTTTCGATCCTCCTTTTTAACTGTTCCACTTGAAAAAATTGTGTATGATTCCTTTTCCATGGTTGAGACCTGATTTTCAACACTCCCCCTCAAGTCTCAATGCCTAGGCCCTTCATTCCAATGGATGCCTTGAAGTTATGTAGCTTTACTCCATCCAAAATATTGGTAACTATATTTTCATATTGGTCCTTTCTATTGAGATTCTTCACCTTGACATGCTTTGACCTTATCTTCTCTCTAATAAAGTGGTAATGCACTTCTATATGCTTCAACCTTCTATGGAACACTAAAATTTTGAGCCAAACATATGCTACGTATATTGTCACAAAAAGTAGGTACTTTCTTGACCTGCAAATCAAGATCCATAAACAACTTCTTGAGCCACATAAGATCACAAGAGACTTTTGCTAAGCCTCTATAATCACCTTTGGTCAAGAAGAGAGCCAATGTTACTTGTTTCTTTGACACCCATGAGATATTCTTTTTCCCTAGCATGATAATATATCCACTAGTTCTCCTCCTACCATCTTTGGAACCTACCCAATCAACATCACAATAAGCTTTTACATTTAATCCATCATGAAATGGATAATATAGTCCTTCATCATTGATCCTTTGAGGTACCTTAGTACCCTTTTGGCTGCAACAAGATGATGAATTCTTGGAAAATGGAGATAACACTCCAACTACATCTGTAATATCTAGTCTTGTCATAGTAGCATACAAGAGAGAACCAATTATTCACCTATACATGGTCACATCCTTCACTTCTTTCATGAGCATTTACTTTAACATTTACTTCTAATGTATTTGAAATGGGCTTGCAATCACATAAGCCAAACCTCTTCAAAAGATCTAGAATGTAATCCCTTTACATCAAGTAGATACCTTCCTCTTTATATAGTACTTCAATCCCAAGGAACTACCTCACAATCCCTAAATCAGAGATTTTAAACTCACATTCAAACTTCCTCTTTTAATCATTGATGTTTTCTTCATCATCCCTTATAATGATCAAATCATCAACATATATACAAATGAAAATAGTTTTTCTACCTTCCTTCTTCACAAAGAGTGATGGATATGCATGACTCTGATTGTATCACATTCTACCAAGTAGCCCATAAGTCTTTGGTTCCAAGTGTTGGAAATAGACGTCTGCGGAAGCACGCGAACAGCACAAGGAAGAAGAAGAAGCTTGGAGCACAACATACAAGACTGAATGTATTACTAGACAATGTACAAAGATAAGTAGCCCATTAGGGCAATTGACGTATATACAAGCCGGGGGAAAAAAACCTCTTAAAGAGGGAAAAAAGTGCCCCGGAGGTCCTAGAGTGTTCACACACATCACTACCTAAATATATCAACAAATCCCCCCTGGGAGTGATGCAGTGAACAAGGAGCTAGCACTCATGTATAAGGAAGTGCCAAGCTATGTGGCAATCACTCCACAAAAGGAAGTAAGCCCAAAGCTTTGCGGAAAGCTTCAAACTTCTCCCTAGGCACAGCCTTCGTGAAAAGGTCTGCAATGTTCTCCTGCGTGGGCACATATGCCAAGCTGATCTCCCTAGCAGAGAACCTCTCACTGACATAGTGATAATGCACCTCAATGTGCTTAGTGCGAGCATGGAACACAGGGTTCCTCGCAACTGCCAATGTGCTCTGACTGTCAGTGAAGATGGTGGTGGCAGAAGACTGGCCAACACCCAAATCAGCCATAAGGCGTCTGAGCCACACACACTCAACAGTCGCTGTGAAAGCTGCCCTATACTCAGCCTCACAACTGGAAGTGGCCATAGTAGGCTGCTTCTTGCTCAACCAAGATATACATGAGCTACCAAGCATGAAGCAAAAACCACTGGTGGACACACGAGTGTCATAGCAACGAGCCCAATCTAAGTCAGAAAAAGCATGCAAATCTGGCGGTAGTGATCCCCCCTTGGGATAAAACAACCCAAGTAGCCGAGTACCACTCAAGTAGCGAAAGATGCACTTAACCGCTCTCCAATGCGTGACTCCTGGGCAATGCATAAACTTGCTCATCTGTGAGACAACAAACTGAATATCTGGCCGAGTAATGCATAAGTAAATCAAGCATCCAACAGCCTGCTGATAGAGAACAACATCAAATGCATCTCCAGCATCATGAAGACTCAATCGTAAACCTGTCTCCATAGGAGTGGCAATAGGCTTACAGTCTTCAAGGCCAAAACGCTGCAATAATGTGTCAATATATTTCGTTTGACACAAAGCCATTCCACCATCAACATGCATAGACTGAATGCCCAAATAGTGATGCAAATGCCCCAAATCAGACATCTCAAATGAGGCATGCAAATCAGCCTTAAAATCAGCAATATGTGTCTCAATAGGACCAGTGAGCAGCATGTCATCAACATAGACAACAATGATCAGAAGCACATCATTAGCACGCTTAACATATAAGGTGCTTTCAGTTGGACTATTGTCAAAACCATGTGCAATCAGATAGGCATGTATCTTCTCATACCAAGCACGTGGTGCTTGCTTTAAACCATATAATGCCTTCTTTAACCTGCAAACCTGGTTTTCATGCCCTTTCTGCACAAAGCCACGGGGCTAAAAAACATACACTTCTTCATGCAAGTCACCATTCAGAAATGTTGTTTTAATGTCCAACTGATGTACATTCCAACCATGATGGGCTGCAAGTGCACAAATGCTGCGAACAGTAGTCATATGGCATGTACGTGCAAAGGTCTCATCAAAATCAATGCCTCTTTCCTATGCATAACCCTTTGCAACAAGCCTAGCCTTATACCTGTCAACTGTACCATCAGGTTTATGCTTCAGCTTGTATACCCACTTAGTGCCAATGGCCTTCTTGCCAGGAGGCAAGTCACATAAAGACCATGTACCATTCTTCATTATAGCATCATATTCAGATTGCATAGCAGCCATCCAATGTTCTGAATTTTGTGCTTCATCAAAAGAAACAGGCTCATTCTCATCACAGAGACTAGATGAAGCCATAGCATAGCAATCTGATGCAAAGGAGGCATTATGAGAGCCTGAACGAGTACGATATGACAAAGGTGCATCTAATTTGCTGTCACGCAAAGTCTGCACCAGCCATTTTGGCATAGTTTTTGCCTGCTCAATATCAACTCTCTCATCAACAAGTGCATCATGTAAAATCTGCATCAGAAATGGAATGATCTGCATCATCATATGAAACCTGCAAAGGTTGAGAAGTTGCCTCATTAGGACCAGCACTAGCCTATCCACCTGTAAAAAGAGGCATCAAAGTATCATACATGTCTTTGGAGCTAACAGATGTCGCCTTAGTACATGAAAGCAATGGCTGAATAGCATCTTCCACAAAGACAACATCACAGCTAACCAGAATGTGTTTAGTCTGTGGATGATACAGACGATAGCCTTTACTTTCAGAACTGTACCCAACAAAAATACATTTTACTACCTTATCATCCAATTTTCTGCGATGTTGTTCAAGCACTAATGCATATGCCAAACAACCAAAAACATGTAGATGAGCAACAGATGGCTTGCGGTCATGCCAAGCCTCATATGGAGTGATAGACTGCAACGCTTTAGTGGGACACCTGTTCAGTACATATGCTACACACATGAGAGCCTCAAGCCAGAAACTATGTGGTAAAGCCTGACTTTTGACCATGCACCTCGCCATCTCCATGAGTGACCTGTTCTTTCGTTCAGCAACTCCATTCTGTTGAGGTGTATACGGCACTGTACACTGGTGTTTTATCCCACGTTCAGCCAGAAATACATTAAAATCTGAAGACATATACTCCCCCCCTCGATCAGAACGGAGGGTGCCCATTTTACATGCTGACAGATTTTCAGCCAAAACCAAAAACTGTTTGAAGCACATGAACACTTCGGACTTTGCTTTGAGTGGATATACCCATGCATGCCTGGAAAAATCATCAATGAAAGTCACAAAGTAAAGGTAATTTCCAAAAGAGGGTGTCTGCATAGGACCACAGACATCACTATGTACAAGCTGCAATTTCTGCGTAGCCCGAACTGAACCATCTTTTGGAAAGGAAGAACGCTGCATTTTTCCCAAAATCCAGCCTTCACAAAAATGTTTTCCAGGTGCCTCAAGTTTGGGCAAAGAGGACACCATTTTCGATTTCTGCAGGCGTAACAAACTAGCAAAATTCAGATGACCAAATCGTGCATGCCAAAGCTTTGCATGTGACATAGCCTGAGAATCATGAACTGCACATGCCGAATCATTCACAGATCTTTCATAGTCTATGAGCTTATACAGCCCACGACATAAAATTCCAGAAGCAATAATCACATCGCCATTTGAGAGATCATGGACTGTACACCTGTCATCAACGAATTTCACAACCAAGCCAATCTTGGCTAATGCAGAAACTGATAACAGGTTCTTTTTGATCCCTGGCACAAATAAAGCATCTGACAAAGTGAAAGAACTACCATCAGCAGTAGTCAAAATGATCTTACCAACTCCCATAAAAGGATAAGAGGAGTTATTGGCGCATGTGACAGTATTCCCTGTAGGGGCAGGCTCGAGTGAAGAGAAGAAACTGCGCTGCGAGGTAATATGTTTGGTCGCCCCACTATCAAAGTACCAAACATCTGAGTCTACTACAGACATGCACTGATCATGAGAAGATGGGTCAAAACTGCAGACAGTAGTAAACGCCCATTCTTCTTCCTGCACAAGATTTGCAGACTCTGTTTTTGATGTAGAGGCCTCTGCAACAACCATTCCAGCCTCTTTCTTCTTTGCCTCTTTAGCAGCCAGTTTTGGACAGCTCTTTATAATATGATCATTTCCTTTACAGTACTTGCAGAACAATTTCTACTTTTCTGATTTCTTTTCATCTTTATCCTGGTTCTTCGATTGTGCAGCATTTGCAGATTTCTGCTTACTAGTAGAAGAGCTCCATTTTCCTTTGCCCTTCTGACTAGCTAGGAAAGCTTGATCTGCAACACGCATAATGGACCTGTTCTGCCTGGACTGATCTTCCTGCAATAGAACAGAGACTAATTCCTCAAATGACAAGGCATTCGGATTGCCTTTCATCATCAACCGAAGAGTAGAGGCAAAACTCTGATATGAATCAGGAAGACCATTTAGAACAGTCTGCACAAGTGAGCTATCTGGTATAACCTCATCAACAGAAATCAATTGTTCCTTCAGGTCTTTGATCTTTGTAAGAAAACTGTCCATAGAATCACCTTCATTCATGTGCTCACTCTCCAACTATTTTCGGAGGTAAGCAACATGAGCCTCATTCCTAGCCTGGTACAAAGTCGTAAGTGTATCCCAAGCATCCTTTGCTCTTCTGCAAGAGCGAATGTGAGGAATAATGGCACGTTTGACAGACAAGGCTATCAATGCATGTGCCTGGGCATCTCTGCCATCCCAACGAATCTGCTCTGCAGTAGGTGCAACAGAAACAGTAGCACGAACAGGAATCTGTGGAATATCATCTTCGACACCATCTTCATCAGCTCCAACACCTGTATTTGCAGTACCCGTCGTTACAGGTGTAACAGGACGTCTTTCAACACCCTGCACAATGTTCCACAATCCTTTTGCAACCAGTACATGTCGCATCATATAAGCCCATAATGGGTAGTTGGTACCATCCAACTTATCCTCAACAGCCAACATACGGAATACATCACTGCTTTCAGCCATGGCCGGTGACTAAAATACCTTGATGCAGAAAACTGACTGTATCTCAAAAAGTTGAACAGAACTGCCCAGACGAGTTCTGCTAGACCTGTAGCAGACTTCGAGATGCTTAAATTGGCGAACAGAAACTTGTATATACCTTTGGCACAAAAGGACGAAATAGCCTGCACAAGCACTACGATAGTGCGTTCGGAGGCCAAAACGAGCTCAGATCGCGATTTCAACACCACTAAGCGAATCTTTTTTTATCACGGAAACACCCTAAGTATGCTCACCAAATTTCGTGCGAATCTGAGACTACAAACGGAGGAGTGTCGACGGCGCCCTAGAAGAAGCGACGACCTGCTCTGATACCAATTGTTGGAGATAGACGTCTGCGGAAGCACGCGAACAGCACAAGGAAGAAGAAGAAGCTTGGAGCACAACATACAAGACTGAATGTATTACTAGAGAATGTACAAAGATAAGTAGCCCATTAGGGCAATCGACGTATATACAAGCCGGGGGAAAAAAAACCTCCTAAAGAGGGAAAAAAGTGCCCCGGCGGTCCTAGAGTGTTCACACACATCACTACCTAAATATATCAACACCAAGCCCTTCGGGATTTCTTGAGTCCATAACGAGCCTTCTTAAGCCCACATAAATGATGTGGAAACCTCTTATCTTCAAAGCATTGGGGCTGCTCCATAAAGACTACCTCTTCAAGCTTTCCATTTACGAAAGCATTCTTTACATCCAACTGGTATATCTTCCAAACCTTTTGAGGCTCAAATTGCAATCAAACTTCTTATGGTGGGCATCTTAGCTACTAGCAAACACTAGAGTAAGAAGTGCCCATGTATAGGGAAAAGGTTCACATCAAATCTACTCGAGGAACACATAAGTGTAACAAACCCCCCTGGAGCGAATGATCTGAACACATACAGGGAGTGACAGATCAGCCCCCACAAGGTAATAAGCCTAAAGCTTTGCGAAGAGCTTCAAACTTTTCCTGTGGAAGAGCTTTGGTGCATATGTCTGCCACATTATCTTGTGTAGGCACATACACCAAATCAATATCTCCTACATGAAGGCACTCTGTCACATAGTGATAATGCACCTCAATATGTTTGGTCCGTGCATGAAACACTGGGTTCCGTGCAACAACCAAAGCACTCTCACTATCAGTGAGAATATGCATAGCAACATCAATCTCCATGCAAAGATCCATCAAGAGGCATCTCAGCCATATACATTCCACTGTAGCTATGAAAACTGCCATGTACTCAGCTTCAAAAATCGATGTTGCCACTGTAGGTTGCTTCTTACTAAACCAAGATATGCACGAGTCTCCAAGCAAAACGCAGTTTCCACTAGTGGACACACAAGTATCTTAACAACCAGCCCAATCACTATGTGTAAAAGCATGCAAGCATGGCTCAATATCTCTGCCATAAAAGAGACCTAAGCTCAAAGTGTCTTCGAGATATATAAACACATGTTTCATCGCTTGCCAATGCTTAGTGCCAGGGCTATGCATGAATCAACTGAACTGGGAAACTGCATACTCTATATCCGGCCTTCTGTTGCATGCATATATAAGACATCCCACAACTTGCTGATAAAGAGAAGTGTCAAATGCATCACTCGAATCCTCAACTGAGAACCTGAATCCTGTCTCAACTAGTGTGGAAACTAACTTACAATCCTCAAAGTCAAAACACTGAAGTAGTTTTCCAACATATTTTGCTTCATGCATAACAATTCCCCCCTCAATGGATAAAAACTGGATGCCAAGATAGTAGCTCAAAAGACCAAGATAAGTGACATCAAAAGTATGCTGCAAAAAGCCATAAGAATGTCAAGTTTTGCATCACATGACCGAGTCAGAGTATGTCATCAACATAAAGAACAAGCACTATAAGATCAGCCTCATTTTTGCATACATAGAGTGTGCTTTCAATCGGACTACATGTGAAGCCAAGAGCAATCAAGTGCTTATGGATTTTGTCATATCATGCATGTGGAGCTTGCTTGAGACCATACAAGGCTTTATGCAAGCAACAAACCATATGCTCTTTCCCTTTCATAGCAAATCCAGGAGGTTGCTTCACATAAACCTCTTCTTGCAAATCACCATTCAAGAAGGCTGTTTTTATGTCCAACTGATGCACTTTCCAACCTCGATGGGCAACCAATGCAACCACGGTACGAATGGTAGTCATGCGTGAACCTTTGGGTGCATCTTTCAAAGAGGTAAAAAATCTTTTGCATGATGTTATGTGGTTTGAAGCACCACTATCCAAGAACCAACCCGAATCAGCCTCACTCACAACCATAGATTTAGAATGCAAAGAAGCATCATAATGACATGTAACAACACATGCCCAGAAATCTTGAGCCATGTTAGACATGTCAGATTCCTTCTTTGTTTCATTGCAGTTAACAAGCTTTCTAGACTCATCAATAGTATGACCACCATTCTAACCATATTTGCATCTCTTCTTCTTTTGCAAATCACTCATTAGAGGAATGAGTGGAAGAGGAAGCTTGAGGCTTTGGTTTTGATGAACCCAAACATGAACCATACTTGCTTTTCCCTTTTTGTGAGATAGCAAGTGCTTCCGTTCCCTCAATCAAACCACTGCTATTCACTCTAGATTGCTCTTCTTGCAAAAGAAGAGACACAACCTCATCAAATGCATACATATTAGGATTTCCTTTTGCAACCAAACAGAGTGTAGTAGCAAAGCTTTGAAAGGATTCCGGTAATCCTTTCAACAATGTAGAAATGAGTGATGCATCCGGAATGATCTCATCTATGTTTGCCAATTGCTCTTTCAAGTCCTTGATGTGTGTCACACACACATCCACCAATGCATTTTCAGCCATACATACATCCTCAAGTTGCTTCCTCAAGTATGCAACATGTGCTTTGTTACGCATGGCATACAAACAAGCAAGAGTGTCCCATGCTTGTCTCGATGTAGAACATGGCCGAATGTGTGGAACTATATGACGCCTCACTGAAAGCGCAATCAAAGCATGAGCTTGAACATCTTTTCCATCTCATCAACATGCTTCATCATGTAAGACCGCATCAGAAAGTTGGTCCCATCAAGCTTATCTTCAGCTTGAAGCATGCTACACAAGTCACTACTGCCCGCCATTTCACTAGGGAACAAGAGCATAAGAAAATCTTCACTTCGACGAACGCTAAAATGAATGCTGAAATATCATATCACAAACCGTCACTCTGAAGGCAAATTTGACTACACGAATGGCTTCAAAATGGGGGTAAAACCCTAGCGCACCTGGTGGAAATGTTTCTTGGCTGCTGAAACTCATTCTTCTATGCTCTCAAGTCGATTTGCACTATTAAAAGTGTGCACGTGCCGTGACACGAAAAATTGAAACTTGAGAAGGAGCTAAACCTCCTCTAATACCACTCTTGGGTGTGTGTAGAAGTGCGAGAGACACACAAGAAACACACACAAGGAGAACAAATGCCGCAAGACACACCGAGAAGACGATGGTTGGAATAGCACTCTCTAATGACGATGAAATGAACTAAAGTAAGATCTGAATTATATCCTTAAGTACAAAGTACCACCACATATGAGTGAATCATGTATGTGGTAACATGGGGAAAAAACCTCTAGCTAGCACTAGAGTAAAAAGCGCCCATGTATAGGGAAAAGGTTCACATCAAAGCTACTCAAGAAACACATAAGTGTAACATGACTTTCATGTCCTTTGTTCTTGGAACCAATGAACAAGTATCATTTTCTTCGAGTGCCTTTCATTCCTCCTCCATGGCTTCAATTCATTCCCTATGCTTATTTGGTTCTTCAAAAAAGTTAGGTTCTTTACAAGGTATAACTTGACTCATGTAGGAATAGTGTCCTACAATGAATGAATTATAAGTTAACCTTTGAAGAGGGTATTTAATCCTATTATATGAACTTACCCCACCATTAGGTCATAGGAATATCATCCTCCTTTGTTTAGATGCTTTAAATCGTGGAGTTTCTAATTTTTCCATATCTTCCTCACTTATAGATTCCATGTCTACCCATCGATGGTCTTTGTCATTTACATTTTCCTTTCCTTTGTTACTTCCTTCACTTGAACAAGCTTTTTTTCTTGTCCTTCCATGCCAATCTAATGTTTTATTCTACCCTGATGGTGTGCTTGAAGTGTTTGGACCAATTATCTCCATGCTTTGTTGTTTCTCTTTGAACTTCTTCGTAGCTTGAAATGCATCGTCAACCTATAACACATCTTTTCTACCATATCAAGGTAGAAAATCATTAAATATTAAATCTCTAGATACCTTAAGTTCTTTGGTGCAAGGTTTATAGCATCTAAAACCCTTTTTCTTTGAAAAATATCCAAGAAATATACACCTATCTGCCTTGGGGTCTAACTTGTGTCTCAATTCTTGAGGTATGTGAAAATAAGTCACACAATCAAATGTTTTGAGATGTGAAAGGTTGGGTTTCTTACCACACCAAGCTTCATAAGGTGTAACTCCATGTACTGCTAAAGTTGGACACCTATTCATAATGTATATGGTTGTTTGTGTTGCATTAGGCCAATAAGAGTTAAGAACATTCTTTTCCTTTAAAAAAGCTCTAGCGAGTTCTGCTATGTATCTATTCTTCCTCTCTACTACCCAATTTTGTTATTGTTTTAATTTTCTAGAGTGAGCAGGCATGCATGATCTAATATACTCATCATGGTTACACAAATATTTTGTCTCAATATTTTAGACTTCATATATTGGTCGATTTTGATAGCCTTAATCACAATTCATTTATTCGAATAGCTCTCAAGTGGAATCCTTACCATGTTATGGTATAGTCTTCACTTCCTGCTTATCAATCCTTGCTCCTTTCCATTTGGTTTAGCGGGGTATTCTATTAAATTGTTTATTTTTATCCATTCAAACTACTTAAGTCTTTTCCATTTGATAGGGATAGGTATGCAAGCTATCACGTTGACATCACAGATTATTGCCCTCCTTCAGGGAAGAAAAGCATGGTTGCACAAGACCTGAATAGGTTACCATTGAAGTATGCTCAGACTCTCATTGAATGAATCATAATTTACATTATGGATGGTTACATAAAGCAAACCACGTGAAGTGTTATAAAGTTACAGACAATCGTTTTGCACATAGATCGTCACTTTGACAAATGAACTCGACATTCTCTATAGTGGTTTCTCACCATTGCATTACCGTTTTTTATATTTTTTAAAAATGTTCTTTTAGTTAGATCAAAAGATGTCTTCTACATATTCCTAATTTTTATTTTCTCTCTAGCTCCATATATGCAGATTTTTGGCTTCACCCATGGATGTGGATGTTGATTTTGTAAACTACATTTTTTGCTTTGTCAATGGATTGAACTAGATGCTTGCTTCCTTTACTTTGATGTACCTCCCTTGCAAGTTGATGATACATTTTATGAGTTTAGTTTTAGGAGCTTAAAGTCAATTTGATGATTTGAATTAGATGTGTAGTCAAAAGTTGATATTCTAAATAATAAAGTTTTAAATTCATATTTACTAGTTCACATAGAAATGTACCATCTCATCTTACTTCATCTTTCTATATTTATTGATTGATTAAAACTTATATTCTTATGACAACTATGTTAGTGATTCAAGATCACTTGTTTACAATTATCATTCTACTTACTATGTATTGTTGGGAAAGATGGATGGATGATCCAAGAGACTTAGTATATACTGCTAAACTTGCTTTGTACCAGCCCTCTTTGGCTTCAGACTTGATTAGTAGACTTCCAAAGCATTCCAATGACACCAAGAAATGGTTTATGTCCTTTGGAAATGATATGTGCAATGATTGAATCAAAACAGATAACTTTGGAAATCACAAACTCAAGAAAAACTTTCTATTTATGTCTTGACACCTACTGAATGTTTTGCTCAGTGTGACCAGCTCAGTAGCAATTGATAAAATTCCTTCTAGGGGTATTTAATTAGCTTAGTAAGCTACCATTTGCAAGTGCAATGATGTAAAAAGATAAACTATGCTAAGAGAAATCAATTTAGCAAGATTAGTTATACCCCCAACTTTTTAGGACTGTAGCAGAAATAGACTAGTAAGAACGTCGACGCAGATTTCTCTGAATTGGCTGAATAGAATGTCTTCAAAATTTTGACTTCATGTAGTAGGGTTCAACTTGAATCCAACAAGCTTTGAACCACTGAATTTGGTGGCGTATTGACTGAGATATGCCCTTGCCAAGTTGACAGACTTTTGAGTAGACTAGCAGAGAACACAGAGATGAATGATGTAAATGTATCTATAAATTAACACTTGTGTACAATCCCATTGGCATGAATAACATTGCCTAATGGTGTAGAGAGGTGTAGGCTATGGTATAGTCCTCACACACACTCAATTACAGTAGAATGAAGCTCAGGAGTGAAGTGATCTACCCGCGACTTTTTCATATCCATTTTTATAGGAAATGACTAAAATATGAATTCAAATTCAAACTTTTGGCTCCCTATGATCAAGCTCTTAAATTCTTGGAGATATTCTCTCAATCAAGTGAGTTAATTTCTCCACGAATCACTTAGGTAGGTGATTACAAAAGATTCTAAGTCAATTTGACGTTTACAATGAGATAAAGTGGTAATTAACCACTAGCATATGTTCCTATGATTCTTCATGTATGTAGAGTCTTCATGATATCTTCCAAGCCAAATGTGTAGGCTTGTGATCTACACCAACATGTATGAAAATGGTCAGAGTGACTCTCCTGAAATGCTCGTTTCTTTAGTGAATGAGATTTTCCAATATTTTTGGTATCAAGATTCTCAACATGGATGAGCTTATGTGCTTTGCTTAGTAATATCCACTAGTTCTTGTGCCATATATTGGCATACTTACAATCGAAAGCACAAAGGGGATCTTCATATATTGCACCTAAGAGCATTTCAAGCCAACATTCGTATCCATTCCCTTGTTGATTTAACTACAGGCACAAAATTAAGGCTTAACCAATAGATTACACAATGGAACATATTAAGATAGACCCTTAAACAATATGAAACAATTTAGTTGTGATAGAGCTAATGAATACAACATGGCTAAATAGTAACTGGTTATTGGATTCTATGAGCTATTATCATACATAGAAATCCTCAACTTATATTCGTAGAGATATGCAAAGGTGGGATTGCTATTAGGTATATAAAGTTGTCTCATGGTAGTTTTGAGCTCTCGAAACTATCTTTTGGTTACTCATGTTTTATGTGTAGCACTGATATCTGCTCCATGTATACAATTGTAGAGTAATCTGATACTACAAAATTTTCTCACATTCTCACTTTAATTATATATAAGAGTTGAAATAATAGTTTTACTTGAAAGGAATCATGTTAAAGTCATTGATTTGAATACATATTGTATTTCATAAACTAATAATTTTCATAATCATGAATTTTTCTCTTCACTCAATCAAATGGATCTTTGTTTATAAAGATTCAAGAAGGTACAAAGTGTTTAGGTTCATATCATTCTTAGCAATGAAGGATTTTGGTGAGCTAAACATGAGGAGCAAGGAGATGGAGGGAGAGAGGAGACAATAGATGCACACAATTGCTTGGGAGCCTTGAAACCCACATAATCATCTTTTAAGGCAACATTATATAAAAGATATATCTTTATGAATATAGGTGTAAGGTTACACAAACCTTACATCCCCAACAATCTCCCTCTTAAGGGTCAATGTGAAATAAGTCATAACACATATAAATAATGATGTAATGCTATATAGTAATGTATAGGTCAAACTTCTCTATACTCATATCAACAAGAGTCGAGCTCAAATCTTATTGCGAGAACTCATGAAGTTCTTGCGAAGCTCCCAATCACTCTATGCTTATGTCAATGATCGAATGGTTGACAACTCCACGTGCAAATGCTTCAATAGCAACTACAATGTCTTTACTAAGAAATTAGAGTGACATCCATGATGATGTCCAATTCTTAATAACAAAGCGAAAATTTTTAATTTATAGATGTATGAAAATCATTCATGATGTCACACCCTCTATGATAGCACAAACCAAATATAGCTTGATGCCATTTTCTAATTTTCTATCACTATCGCTTTTTGGAGATTGCCATCGGATAGTAGAAGGGCACCAAAGTCATAGCAGGTAAGAGAAGAACTAGATGTCATACAATGTGTTGAGATCTCTCTTTGTCTCTCTCTCTCCCTCTCTCTCTTTGTGTCATTGTCTTGAGACAGTGGACCAAAGCAAACTATCTATGTCAAAGGAAGTTCAGTGCATGGACAAGCAACACATTCAATGCAATTATAATTCATATGAGTGATGCTCAGAAGTGAACTTTTATCTTATGACTTCCATTGTAAATGGCTTTTGATAGAAAGAAGAGGAAACTTGAACAACTAGGATGAGGATTGTTTGTCACTATGTCTTACTGTATTGAAAGAAAGGTTCTCTTTCTATAGAGTAATAAAAAGATCTTGTTTGAATTATGTTATAGAAGAAGGACACAAAACATCTGATATAGGATGTCCAACACACTTTATCTTTATCTATAGTCAAAGTGCAAACAAAGTAAAGATAAGATGGCATATGCCCTATGGAAGATGCTATAGAGAAGTCAAATCATTTGAGTTCATAGCCTCAAATAGTAGAAGTAAGCAATATATGCATATCACTCATGAAAGGAAGAGAAGATGTTTGGACACCCATAAATGATGGCATATAACAGAATGCAAAAAGGGGATATTGAATGTTGAATTTGAATCCTAGAAGTATCTCCTCAAGACACCTAAAAAAGGACGTTAAAGTGGATGTGAACCACAAAATGCATAGAATTAAAATGAATAGTGTCTACAAGCACTTCAAACTCTTTGGATCTACCAACATTGCCTTGAAAACAACCATCATAATGGACAAGAACTACCACAATGTTGACAAAATCAAAGCATGAGATTCTATATAAAGACTCACAAATACTTTTACATTAACTTGATTTATTATACATATAATATCATCATCTACTTTGCTCTATGCCAATTTCTCTAGAATTAGTAATCTTGTAGGAGTTTGTTCTCTCTCTCTAGAGATCTTTAAATTGGATGTGTGAGGATATATTGAAAGGTATCAGTGTCTAATTTAGGTGTGCACATTTTGAGAGCATTTGGATTAGTTTATTTTGAGCAATATACAATTTAAGGTCTCTTGGTCTATCTCTACATATCCCTAAAAAAATGTAGGACACCTTTGTTGAGTGTTAAGTTTATTCTAGGAGCATATCTTGCTTAGTTATTCTACTCTTCTCCATTTTAGATGCTCAAGCCTATACATAACATTCCTCCAAAAGGATTTTTTCCAATTGTAATCATGCTATCTCTTCTAATCATTTGAAGTTGAGTGTTTCATCCAAAGATAACAAGTTTTTTAGCTAGTCAAGGTGCAAACATATTTGTTTTGTATCAAACCCTTTCTCATTGATGCTTCAAAGTACATGGTGGATTCTTTTTCACTAATCACAATTCTATAAGTTCTATTTGACTATACAAAAGGTCAAGGGCTCGTCTTGTGCTAGTTGGTCAGGCAAAACTTCATCACTTGGCAAACTAGTTTTCTACCTTCCTCAAGCTTCTCCAAGTTCTATCAAAATCTATGTTGACAGCTTCCAAAGGAAAAAAAAAGAAGTAGATTAAGAAGAAGAGTAAAACTCAGAAATCAAAGAAGAAAGATAAGTCGTATTCTTTTAAGTCTTCAAGTACATCTTCTTCAATCTTTACTTCAACTAGTTCATCTATACCTAAGGAAGAGTTTACTTCATACACATCTATACCTAAGAAGGGAATATGGAATTATTGCAATAAAATAGCTCATCATATTGTAGAATGCGAAAAGTTAATTTTCACTTAAGATAATAGAGCTTCAAGTAACAATGATAAAGGGGTGTCAAAAGGTAAATCTTATTTTGAAGAACATCCCTTTAAACATATTAGTATATAATAAGTATCTTTTGATGAAGCATCATTGAGTGCTGTATTAGAGATTCCTCAAATTTCTTTTTCTAGGGCTACAACGCATATGACAGATTGTAAGAAGTAACTTTCATCACTTAAGAACTCTACAAGTAGAAGATGCACCATAGCTCATGTTCATGATTGTGATGTTGTTGGTGTGGGAGAAATGAAAGATAAATCAAGAGAAAGTGGTAATTTTAGTCTCTATAATGTTTTGAATGTATTAAAAGATCAATAAATTTTTTCTTTCTCATTAAATATTTCAAATAGATGGCTACAAAGGGATTTTAACACTAGTTTGGTACCAAAATAGGACACTTAAGTGTCATTTTTTGACAATTTTCTAGAAAATCACACACTTTGTACAAAGAGAATTTAAGAAAATTCTTTAACACACATATTAAATATAGTTCAAAGGTTAATGCAAAATTAGGTGTTCATGTAAATATCCTCTCAAGATGATGTGGTAGTGAACATGATGAAAATTCCCAATCAAATGTATTTTTATCAAAAGAAAAAAATTCATCATATGAAAGAAAAAATTATACACATTCCTTGAAACATAGATCACATAGTGTGAATTTCAAAGTCACTCAAAAAAATCATTTCAATTCAAATAAAATCAATTATTCTGACTTTGTACACCAAAATTTTAGCAACTAGTTCTAAACATGGTTCAAAAAAACTTATGGGAATCCATAGAGGTGTGCAAATATGCCAACAATGAAACAAGGTATGAAGATAACAACCAAGGTATACACATATAAAATCAATTTCTATGACTCTAGTCATCAAAAACAAAAAACTAAAGCCTACATATATGACACAAAAGAGCTTATGGACATCATCCAAGGTGTACACATTCAAGATACCAAGTAGAAAATGTGTGACATTAGAAACCAAATCTTACATATATGAGGCCAAATAGTTTATTGAAATCCACCAAAATTTTCACGTATTTGGACACAACCAAGAATCTGATGTGTGGGGTGCATCAACCGAATTCTAAAGGTACAATCATAAATAGTTTGTGGACACATAACAAAGCATGTGCAGCTATGGAAGAGATCCAATTTCTTCACATGAAGCAAGAGAATAAGACATCAAACAAGGTGTACACATAAGGGAACTACCAATCTATGAAAATCAACCAAGTTTCTCAGATTTTTGTACACCAAACAAAGTAGATATATGTGTGGACACCAACCAATATATCCACATGCAAATATTAACATCCAATTGAAATAATTCCAAATTACAAACATTTAGCCTGATATGAAAAAACATAAACTAGTTCCTACCAAGAAACAAGGATCATGTACATATAGGATCAAAAGAGTATATAGTTTCAACATATTAGTAAAAATATTTTTTTGATAGTTGTTATATGCATAAACGCACAATCTATTGCACACATCAACACATACTAAAAATAATACTCAAAAGTCTTTGATATAATCTTTGATATCATAAAACGATAAGGATCATTTGAAAACATTTCATTATTTCCATCATGGATGCCATCTTCTTTTTGTCAAATGAAATATGTATGCCAATTTTTTTCATTCTTATCACAATAACCATTGCGGATCACATATTATTTAATGAGATTAAGAATGAAACATGGCATGAAAGCATGTGTATTGGAAGGTTTAATACTTAGAATAGCATTTAAATAATTATTATTTTCATCATAACTTTTTATTCCACCTTTGGAGCTATGTTCTTTTCATGAACATAAAAGTATACGGTTTGCCAATTCAGCATGAAAATCAGCACCAAATGCAATGGATACTAGTTCAAAGCAAAGGCCTTCTAATTTTGAATTAAAAACATTTCCAATTTGTCAAAATGTTTGAATTGTGTTATTTTTTTAGTTATGCCAAAAGTTGAGTTTTTAAAAAATCCCATTTTCTTCTTCATTTAATAACCCATGTAAAGTTGTGAAATGTTAAAGATTATATTTTCCTCTAAAATTAAGTGATGTGGGCTATCAAATCCAAGTGAGCATGCCATCAAAGCCTCAAGGGTGTCATCAAGAAAAATCAATCAATTTGGTGTAAAATCAGGACACTTAAGTGTCCCAGAACACTGAACCTCTCTTTATACCTAAATCTAGCCATCATCCCCCCACCCCTCCTTGCCCTATCCTCATTAGCCCCTCAAGCGTTCCTACCTTCTCCCTCTTACCCCTCCACCATTCTTGCTTCTTCCTCCATTTTCACTTCTTCCTCCATTATTGATTCTCTTGTGTCCAATTTTGTTATTTCCTTGCATCTATTTCTTTCCTTCTGCTAGTGGTTCCTCATATGTTATTTTGAAGATTTCACCCCTTTGGTGTCAAAATGGCACATCTTTGCTCTTGGTTTCAGGCCGTGGGCAAATGTTGAGGTAGTTTAAGTGGTGACTTTGCAAGTGATGCACAGGTGGTGAAGCCTCTAATTCTTTTCGAGTTCTCGGTATTGAGGCTATCACTAGACTGGACTGCAAAGTATGGTAGCGCTCAACATCAAGTAAGTTTGGGCATGTGGATAGCCTACCTGTATGTGATTTTTAATATACATCACGAGCTGATATCTTGTTGGTACATCTTGAAAAAATTAACACAATTGCTACAATCATGGAGGTTGCTTGACCACTGCACGTGCATACTCGCTTGGGGACTCCATTTTGGCTTTCAAAAGTCCTTCGGTGACAATAATGTTGTTCAAAATGGACAACATATACAGATTTTCATATCATGAGCTGCGTTGGTACAAGAGAAACTGCTATTGTGTTAAGCCGTGAGTTCCATTCCCGTAGCTGATGGATATTAATTCCTCCATGTAGGGAAAATATTTTTTTGTGTATCTTCTATAAAACTTGACAGTCCTGTAGGAGCATGATATATATAAGTGGTCACGAAATATCAGTAAACTGTTGCGGCCATTGTGGCTACCTAGCAGTTCCTCTCCTTTCCGGTTATGAGCTCCAATGCTACACCACGGAAAGGAGAGGAACTGTATCTTATAGAAGTCCGAAACTGTATCTTATAGAAGCAAGAAAGTAATCAAAAACCTAATATAATTGTCATCATGAAGCAAACCTATGTGCACTCAAACAAGCGAAGACGTTATGTCTTCTGATCCTGTCCACATCCACTCAAACAAGCGACATCCGAAGCATTACCATATAAAATTCATAGTCGTACAGCTTTGGACAAGATCTTTCATAGAGTAGCCGCTAGAGCTCAAAGAGATCACGAGATTGATTCTTGTTGTCAGTCCACCTCTATGGAGGTTTAAGGTTTTTTTGAGAATTACTAAATGTAAAGGCAAGCTCCCACTCTCTTGGATAGATCGGCAAAATCAACTCTCCATGAGGCGGATTCAATACCCCTGAGATGCCTCGCGCGGGAGATGACGAACATCTTATCCTTTGCTTCTTTCGTTGTTTTAACAAAAGAACAAAAATTACATGTCAGCCAAGACATCCTGTACAAGCGACGCTCACATGGTTTGATTTGCCTATGGAACTTGGGAGGTTGCAGGTTTGAAACCCGAGAGTTCTCATGCCGCCCTTGGAGAAGTGTGCATTTCTCTTTTCCTACATAAAACCATTTTGAGAGGAGAAAAGCAACACTTGCCAACGGAAAAACATGAAAGTGATCTCGAACGGAGGATTGAAAACACTCATGAATGTTGAAAATGGAGAAGATCTCCATTTTGTCATCAACAAGAGTTAAGGTCACCACTAAAACTAGCTTTGAGTTTGAAAAAGATGATGAACCATCAAGATCACCATGGAAGCTTACCTAGAGCTCTAATACCAATATAACACAATAACTATTATGACCACCACATGCTAGAGAGATGACTCCCCTCCCAACCTTGTGTCTATAGATATAGCTAGTGAGGACTCAGTCACTTTGATTCTAAGCTACTCTTTAAAACTAAAACTTTATTTCAATCTTTAAGAAAAATAGCATCAATTGAAAACCATCCTTTTTTTGGATCTACCCATACCTCTTTTGTGGATTGGTTCTCCACCAACCTTTATCTAGAAAGGTGTCAGTTAAAAAGGATGATCCACTTCGGCTCATGGAGCTCATAAGAAAAACCTTGCTACTTGCAAGTTTTGAACTCAAGAGCTCCTCTTTTCCCCCCTTAAGACTTATCCACTAAGCTAAGCAGATTCCTTGTCTTTGAGAGCATAAGAACTTAAGCTTAAGTCTAGTCTTGAGATCTTTGGCCATATACAAAAGTGGCTAAATAGAGTCCAATTTCAGATCTATGTAAACCGGCCAAATCTTTAGATCATAAACTTACTTTATTATAGTACATGTGTGTATGTATGTATGTGTGTGTGTGCCAACACACACACACACACACACACACATATATATATATATATATATATATATATATATATATATATATATATATATATATATATATATGTGTGTGTGTGTGTGTGTGTGTGTGTGTGCATGTGTGTATATACCTCTAATGTATGCATGCGTGGGTGTACCCATTGAAAGAAAAGTCCAAAGTTTTTATGTGGCTTCAAATATTTTCTAATTATGGATGAAGATCTTTCAACATGTAAATTGGGAACCCTTCATTCTGATTGAGGGGGGGAATACATGTCGTCTGATTTTAATGCATTTTTGGCTGAGCATGGGATAAAACATTGGTGGATAGTGTCTTATACACCTCAAAGAAATGGATTTGTTGAAGGAAGGAACAAGTTTCTCATGGAAATGGGGAGGTAAACGGTGTCGGGTCGTGAGAGATACTCGGATGGTGGATCAAGTCATCCGCCTAAATCGTTCGGCACACGCGGGGTGTCTGTAGCAAACTCAGGCTTATGAAAATAAGGGTTCTAATGATAAAATAATTTAAATTACCTATTTCTATGACTGAAACTAAGGTCTATAAATAGTTTAAATAGCTATGGACCGTAAGGACGGGCAGCCTCGTACCTAGCAACAGCTTCCTTATATGAGATTGAAACTTCCATAATGGGTTCTTCTACTAAACTTTCAGGTAAGCTGGAGGCTTCTGGTCTGTTTAGAGTTGGTAGAACATTCTCAACATTTTCAATATTTTCAATAGTACTATGCTCAGACTCATGAACTAACTTAGAAGACATCAAGGAAAGTAATGAGAAAACTAATGAAACAATATGATGCTAAACTGCTTGAATAAATTAATTGATAAGCTAATGGATCAATACAATAGATCTAATACAAATGAAAGGTCTAAACTTTAGGATGAATGTCTAAACATTTGGGTAATTGACTAAATGGAGATAAAAGGTTTAAATGGATCTTCAATCTGCCGGTTCACTTCAACTGTCTTCACTTCACTTTAATTGATTGTAATCTTCAATGTTTCTGCAATGATGCTCTTCGATTATTTTGCAGACATTCAAAGCAAAAGAATCGAAGAGCATCATTGCAGAAACATTGAAGATTACAATCAATTAAAGTGAAGTGAAGACAGTTGAAGTGAACCGGCAGATTGAAGATCCATTTAAACCTTTTATCTCCATTTAGTCAATTACCCAAATGTTTAGACATTCATCCTAAAGTTTAGACCTTTCATTTGTATTAGATCTATTGTATTGATCCATTAGCTTATCAATTAATTTATTCAAGCAGTTTAGCATCATATTGTTTCATTAGTTTTCTCATTACTTTCCTTGATGTCTTCTAAGTTAGTTCATGAGTCTGAGCATAGTACTATTGAAAATATTGAAAATGTTGAGAATGTTCTACCAACTCTAAATAGACCAGAAGCCTCCAGCTTACCTGAAAGTTTAGTAGAAGAACCCATTATGGAAGTTTCAATCTCATATCAGGAAGCTGTTGCTAGGTACGAGGCTGCCCGTCCTTACGGTCCATAGCTATTTAAACTATTTAAAGACCTTAGTTTCAGTCATAGAAATAGGTAATTTAAATTATTTTATCATTAGAACCCTTATTTTCATAAGCCTGAGTTTGCTACAGACACCCCGCATGTGCCGAACGATTTAGGCGGATGACTTGATCCACCATCCGAGCATCTCTCACGACCCGACATTGGTGAACCCGACGTGAACAAACGGCGATGCAGCTCAGGTATAAATTTTAAATTTTTCGTGCATGTGCATACATGATATCGACAGGTTGGATTGCAGAACCTTCTTCATCCGTGGGAGCAGTGGCTTTGTCTTTGACTCCTTGCACTCTTCTAGGTGTTGAGGGCTGTTCCCTAGGAAACTGAGCGCCTCCACGAAGAGTGGCAAGTAGCTATCCTCATCTCGCCACCCTTTTTCATCGACATTAGAAGCAAGAACGTTTGCACAATCATCCATTAGCAACTGATGTATTAGATTTTTATTTTATTAATAATTGTATAAACTTATACACAAGTCACTCTTTAAGCCTCTTCTTCGATTCAGATTCCAGGTATTTATATTTGGATTCTTTTGCTTGCACATAATTAAATGAAAATGACATCTAATGTAGAGAATCTTCTGCATGATATGGAAACACGATTAATTTCATCTATAGATTTAAAGCTTAATTCCAAGTTTGAGTCCTTAAACTCGTTTCTTTCAATCTTAACTACAGTAGTATCTGATTTTAATGCAAATCTTAAATCAATAGATACTCAATTTGATCACGAGTTTAGGAATTTAGAAGGAATTCTTCATTATGAACTCTCAAATTTGAATGAAAATATGGAAACAATAGCAAATCATGTAAAAGAAATTTCAGCATTTAAAACGATTGGTCATGAAATTGCAAGATTAAAGGAGAACATTGAAAGGTTAAACAATCAAATACACGAAAGTGCTACATGTGAATGCAAAGATAGATATCAAGTACGAGTTCAAAGTAGATCTATGTATTCTATTGACCAAAATCCTTTACCCGATCATAGAAAAGTTGATCCTAAGGCTTTATATCAAAGACCGAAGAGAACTGTAAGATGCTTCTGGTGTGACCAACTAGGTCATACTTATGGGAATTGTATGGCCTATGAGAAAGCATGTAGCCAACAACTGGTATTAGAAAGTGAACAAAAAATATGTGATTATCAAACGCATCTACCATTGAGATTAAACGTAGGTAGAGGAGGAATGATAGACTATTTTGACCAAGAAAAATTTAGTCCTAAAACCAAACGTCAAAAACAATGGAAACCTAAGAGTCATAAGGAGAAAAGCAATGTATGTCAATTACATTCTATGAACACCAAGATTGTGCCTAAATGTGAATGTTTGGACAATGATCAAAACCTTATTAAACCTAAATCTATGAATAACATTGATCTTCAAATTAAATCTAAGGATCAAGATACATTGAAAAAGTTTAAGAAAGAAGAAGATGTAAAGATAAAAGATGATGAAAATGAACAATCCATTGATGGAAATATAGATATACAGGCGGTTAAAACTGAACCTAAAGTCATAGAAATTGATAATAAATGTGATCAAAATAAAACTGATAAAAGAATAGTACAAACATCTGAAGACGAAAATCTTCAACTTCAATCAGAACATGACAAGAATATGGGAAAATGGGTACAAGAAGCCATATGGAAGATTGAAAATCATATAAAAAACTCATCTAAAGGTAAGAAAAAGGAGAATAATTTAAGTGAATAGTTTTATTGTGATGGAATTGTTTATTGAAGATAAAACATTTCAAATTTTGATTTTTGCTTACTGCATATATGCTGTTTTCCTAAAAATTGAGAAACATATACCTAAATTGTTTAGTTTTAATGTTTGAAAAGCTAATTACAAACTTATGATTAAGTTTACATTACAATTTGTTTAATCAAAAGAATTCTAAAATATGAAAACACAAAGTTTGTTTCAAATTAAACAAAAACATGTTTGTAATTATGTTTGCAAATGATTTTGATCAATATGCTTGTCATTTCCTAAACTTATGATAAATTTATGATTTTTTTTCTTTCACAAATAAGAAGAAATCTATTATGAAGAACAATTATGAAGAATATTATTATGATGAATATTTTGCACAAAATGATCTTTGTTTACAACAATTATGATGATATACTTTTAAAAGAAAAAAATATATATGATATAAATATGATCATGATTAATATGAAGAACATGAAAATATGATACAATCAAATGATGATTTTATTGTCATACCATATGATGAGTAAGAGGAACTTTCATAATCCAGATATGATTTTTTTTCATTGATCTCAAAATATGATGCTCATTTATAAGGATACAATTTAAAAATATTATGAACATTATGATTTTTTCTAAAATTTATGAACTTTGTTTCATAGGTTGAAAAACCTATTTAAAAAAATTAAGAATGCATTATTTATGATAATTATAACCACTATGAATTTCTTATGATGAAATTTGTGACATGATGAAGATGAATATGATAGAATATATGAATTTATATTTGCAAGATAAATGATAATGAAGATTACTTGTTTTGTAGCTTCTATTTTATAAGTGATTACAGGTTCTGAAGATGCATTGATCAAAGCAATTGAAGATGTTATGCCAAAAGTTCGGATAAATTTAAAGAGAGCAGATTGAAGATGAAGTTGATTTTAGGTCGTATTTTTCTTTGTCATACAATTTTGATTTATGTATTTTCTTTGCATTCATATAAACTAATTTATAAAGTCTGGAATGAAAAATATTATTTTATAAAGGACTCTATTTAACCATATTAGGAAAACAGACATAATTTATATTTCTACATTTATAAATTAAGTGAGATTTGTTAAAAAATAGAAGGATTTGTAGTTCATTTAGATAACGAAAGTAGTTGTATATATGTAGGAGCATATTGTTGCATGATACATGTCTGTGAAAACCTAGATCTTTCTTGTCCATGCAGCTAGATCCTTAGCTCGGATTAAGGGGTTAAGCCTTTCCCCTTTAAAACAAAAAAGTAGCGAAAAAAAAAAAAAAATATTGACATGGAAGTTATACCTTCTTCCACCCCAAAAAGGTATTTACATTTATTATCGATATGAAGTTTACATCATATTTATATGAAGAAAACTAGTTGTGAAAAAACACATCTAGTGATTAAAATTGGGCATACAAGGCGGCTGTCTGTCCAAGTAGATTTAGTAGATTTCTTTGGCATGCTTGATTGCTCATATGTGAATGCATATATATAACGAAACCTGCATTTGAATGAATGAAAATGAATTCTGTTTTATACTAATCTTTACATAGTTTATAAATGGATAAAATATAAACTAATGTTTGTTGACTGAAAAGGTTAATAGTTTACCTTTATACTTTAATATGTTTTCATTGCGAGATGTAATTGAAATAAACTTCATGTGCATGTTGAAAAGATTTAAAATTTGATAAGATTAAATAGATTTAAAAAAGAATTGATGTTGTTCTATGATTTAATTTCAGGATAATCATTGAAAATGCTGCTTCCCTTAATTTGCAAGTTGGCCCATCGGGACGATGTGCACGTCGGGTTCACCAAATGTCGGGTCGTGAGAGATGCTCGGATGGTGGATCAAGTCATCCGCCTAAATCGTTCGGCACACGCGGGGTGTTTGTAGCAAACTCAGGCTTATGAAAATAAGGGTTCTAATGACAAAACAATTTAAATTACCTAATTCTATGACTGAAACTAAGGTCTTTAAATAGTTTAAATAGCTATGGACCGTAAGGACGGCCAGCCTCGTACCTAGCAACAGCTTCCTGATATGAGATTGAAACTTCCATAATGGGTTCTTCTACTAAACTTTCAGGTAAGCTGGAGGCTTCTGGTCTGTTTAGAGTTGGTAGAACATTCTCAACATTTTCAATATTTTCAATAGTACTATGCTCAGACTCATGAACTAACTTAGAAGACATCAAGGAAAGTAATGAGAAAACTAATGAAACAATATGATGCTAAACTGCTTGAATAAATTAATTGATAAGCTAATGGATCAATACAATAGTTCTAATACAAATGAAAGGTCTAAACTTTAGGATGAATGTCTAAACATTTGGGTAATTGACTAAATGGAGATAAAAGGTTTAAATGGATCTTCAATCTGCCGGTTCACTTCAACTGTCTTCACTTCACTTTAATTGATTGTAATCTTCAATGTTTCTGCAATGATGCTCTTCGATTCTTTTGCTTTGAATGTCTGCAAGAAACATTAGGACATTAGTAAATTTACAAAATCAATAAGAACATAAACTTACATTATCATACACATGCATATACTCATGCAAATGATTTAATTCTCATAAAGAAACTCATTCATTTAATGTTTGCTTAACTAATCTTACTTACATTCCTACTTGTACTTGTATTTCATCAAACATATGCTATTATGATCTCACACATATTAGTTCTCATGAATTTGCAAATACTCATTTATGCTAATACTTAGATGCATTTATGCATATGCATACAATAATTCAATTACTTACCTATGCATGAAATCATATGCTAACACTCACACATATGCACATGCTAACACTACCTCACTCATAAACATGCATTCATGCACACTCATGCTCATACACACATCACTCACATGTATGTTCTCATGCACACATGCACACACATTGACATAAACATATATGCATACAAACACACACTTATCATTGTATAAATATGTCTTTCTTTCTTTCTCTCTCTTCCTCTCTCTGTACTTTCTCTCTCTCTCTCTCTCTCTCTCTCTCTCTCTCTCTCTCTCTCTCTCTCTCTCTCTCTCTCTCTCTCTCTCTCTCTCTCTCTCTCTCTCTCTCTCTCTCTCTCTTTTTCTCCCTAACTCTCTTTCTATCTACCGTTCTCTCTCTCTTTCTCTCTATATCTCTCTCTCTCTCTCTGCACTCTCTCTCTCCCTCTCTGCGCCGATCTCTCTCTCTCTCTCTCTCTCTCTCTCTCTCTCTCTCTCTCTCTCTCTCTCTCTCTCTCTCTCTCTCTCTCTCTCTCTCTCTCTCTCTCTCTCTCTCTCCTTCTCTTTCTGCTCTCTCTCTCTCCTTCTCTCTCTCTCTCTCTCTCTCTCTCTCTCTCTCTCTCTCTCTCTCTCTCTCTCTCTCTCTCTCTCTCTCTCTCTCTCTCTCTCTCTCTCTCTCTCTCTCTCTCTCTCTCTCTCTCTCTCTCTCTCTCTCTCTCTCTCTCTCTCTGCAGCGCTGCTGCGCGTAGCGCTGTGGAGGGAGAGAGATTCTTCTCTCTCTCTCTCTCTCTCTCTCTCTCTCTCTCTCTCTCTCTCTCTCTCTCTCTCTCTCTCTCTCTCTCTCTCTCTCTCTCTCTCTCTCTCTCTCTCTCTCTCTCTCTCTCTCTCTCTCTCTCTCTCTCTGCAGCGCTGCTGCGCATAGCGCTAAGAAGGGAGAGAGATTCTTCTCTCTCTCTCTCTCTCTCTCTCTCTCTCTCTCTCTCTCTCTCTCTCTCTCTCTCTCTCTCTCTCTCTCTCTCTCTCTCTCTCTCTCTCTCTCTCTCTCTCTGCAGCGCTGCTGCGCGTAGCGCTGTGGAGGGAGAGAGATTCTTCTCTCTCTCTCTCTCTCTCTCTCTCTCTCTCTCTCTCTCTCCTCTCTCTCTTTCTCTCTCTCCTCTCTCTCTCTCTCTGCTGCGCGCTGTTGCGCACTGCAGACAGAGGAGAGAGGGGGGGGAAAACCTTTCACTCACACACACACATCACACATACACACACACATCACACATACACATACACACACACACATCACATACACATACACACACATCACACACACACATTACCCAAGGAAGAATGCCAGAGATTAAACCATCAGAAGTTGAGAGTATAGTATAGTGATGAAGCATAGAAGAATCACGATATGGCCATCCAGGTCGCGAATCTGCCATTGAAGGGATAGCACACAGACCTGTAAAAGGCACATAACGCTCAACAGACTCTCTCTCTCTATACTACTGCAGAGTTAATAGCAACGCCTACATCGTTTTCTCTCCACCGGAATAGATAACTAGCTAAACTAAGCATAATGAAAATGACCAAGGAATAGATGAAAAGAAGACAAAGGAGAATGAGTACCTGCAAGAAACATTAGAAGAAACTAGCACAGCATACTCATATATATACACACACAACTCATTTGTAAACCATTCCTTTGATTTTACTTTATTTCCTCATCCTCACTTTTCCCCATTAACATTCACCACACTTTAATTAACTTTTCTCACACAACCTCTCTTTTAATTACCCTCACACTCACCACTCTTTGTACACACCTTTTTTACACTTTAAATGCATATTTTTTTTCTACCACTCTTTTAACTTGCACTCACAACTACCACACTTTGAAAATATTCACTTTAACCACTTTAGTTACACACTTAACCCACACCACACTTTAAACAGCACTCACATACACTGCTCATTAATTATCCACTAGTTTTCATTTTAATTCTATTATCCTAAATTTTGATAATTAAATAATTCTTTTAATTTAAGCTTAGGATAAGAATTTAATTAATTAGAACCTTAGTATTAAAATGTAACTAATTAAATCATAATTTAGTTTTATAAGTTAACCAATGCTTAATTATAGATTAATTTCATTAAATAGTAGTTATTTTAACCCTTGAAACATACTAAAACCCTAGAAAACCTACTTAAACCCTTCTGAAATCCATTGAAACCCTTTAAAATCTTTTCTGAACCCTACCATTAGCCATTAACATTTAAGTAAACCCTAGCATTAACCCATTAGAATCATTTAAGATCCTTTGGATTAACCCTACTGACTTAAACTTATATAAACTTATGAAATCCTAGGGTTATATACCCATGTTTCCTGCATGTATAAATATTAAAACACTCATTAAATGTGAAATTAAGGGAAACTCTAATATGAACATATGTCCTGCTTCATCCTTCATACCTGATAACATTTTCAAAATAGTTAATCCAATTAGCACAACTGATCAACAGTGATATAAAAGAGGTTTAGAATTCACCAATAAATATTTGAATTTTTCGGTCATCAATTGGAAGATGCAAATCTTCCCGACAACGGTCAAAAGTCAGACTTTACCACCTAAATTCTAGCTTGAGGCTATTATGTGTGCAACATATGTAACTTATAGGTGTCCCACCAAAGCACTCCAATCTATCACTCCATATGAGGCTTGGCATGATTGCAAGATATTTTTTGTTCATCTATGTGTCTTTGGTTGTCTAGCATATGGCATTAGTGTCTGAACAACAACATAGGAAATTGGATGATATACCAATGAAATGTATTTTTCTTGGATATACTTCTATAAGAAAATGCTATCAACTGTATCATGCATAGACTAAACACATTTTGGTTAGCTTTGATGTTATGCTTATGCAGGATTCAGTTCAGCCATTACTTTCATGTAGCAAGGACACTTTACTTAGTGCTAGAGATGTGTAGGACAAATTGTTGCCTTTTTTTACAAGTGCATAGTCAAGTGTTAGTCCAAATGAGACAATTTCAAAGCCTTTATAGGCTACACATGATGATGAACATATCATTCCATTTTTTATGCAATTTACATGATGCACTTGTTGATGAGAAGGTTGATATTGCGGACTATGCCTAAATGATTGTTGTAGACTTTGAGACATAGAAAATTAGATTCACCTCTATTATATCATACTCGTGTAGGTTCTCATTGTGCTTCCTTTGCATTAGATTGCTATTCAACGCCTACTTCTAGTCTTTGTGATACAAATGAGCTTGTAGGTATAAGGCTACTCTTGTTCCAAAAGGTTATGCTCAAGAGAGAGGCATTGATTTTTATGAGACATTTGCACCCACATGCTCAAAGGCATTATATGGGTTGAATCAAGCACCATGTTCTTGGTATGAAAAGATGCATGCCTACTTGATTACACATGATTTTGAGAACAATCCAACTTAGAGCACCTTATATGTTGAGCATGCAAATTATGTACTTATGATCATTGTTTTGTATGTTGATGACATGATGCTCACTAATCCTAGTGAGAAGCATGTTGCTGAATTTAAGACTAATTTGCATGCATCTTTTGAGATGTCATATTTGGGGCATTTGCATCATTATTTGGCTTTTACTTTATAGAAGTTGATGGGGAATAGCATTGTCTCAATCAAGATATATTGAGACATTATTGCAGCATTTTTGCTTTGACGATTTTAAACCTATTGCCACTCCTATGGAAAAAGGTTTTTGGTTGCTTCTTAATTATCCTTGAGATGCATTTGATGTTGTTCTCTATCGAAAGGTTGTTTGATGCTTGATTTACGTATGCATAACTCGGCATGATACTCAATTTGTTGTCCCTTAGATGAGGAGATTTATGCATTATCCAAGTGTCAAGCATTGGTAGGCAGTTAAGCACACCTTTTGCTACATTACTGCAATATTTACATGCTTTTGTTGGCTCTAAATAGGTTGGTTCTTATGAAACTTGTGTATCCACCGTTGGCGCTTGCTTCATTTTTGGTAGATTATGCATATCTTGGTTGAGCAAGAAGAAGCCTAATGGCTACTTCTAGTTGTGAGGCTAAGTATAGTGCAACTTTCATAATGATTGTTCAACGTGTGTGGATCAAATACCTTTTTGCTCATTTGGGTGATTGCAATCTTTGCCACCACCATCTTCGCTGATAGTTAGAGTCCATTGGAAATTGTGAGGAACCCTGTGTTCCATGCTCCCACAAAGCACATTGAGGTTCACTATCATTATGTTAGATAGAGGTTTTCTATTAGAGAGATCAGTTTGGCATATGTTCCCACATAAGACAACATTGTAGACCTTTTCACACAGGCTCTCTCTAGGGAGAAGTTTGAACGTTTTGACGAAGTCTTGGGCTTACTTCGTTTTATGAATTGACCTCTTTCCGCATAGCTTGGCACTTCCTTATACATGAGTGTCAACTCCTTGATTTTTTGATATATGTTAGTAGTGATGTGTGCATACAATAAGGACTACCCAAACACTTTTTTCCCTCTTTGGGAGGTTTTTCCATTGGCTTGTGTATATGCCTATAACCCTAATGGGTTACTTCACTTTGTACATTCACTTGGTAATTCATTGTGCTCCAAGCTTCTTCTTTGTGTTGTTTGAGTGCTTTAGTAGATCTCAAACTCCAACATTAGAGAAGAACTTGCTAGCATACACCTTAATTTACTCCTGCTACATGTAAGCCGAGATTTCAAAAATCATATGAGTATGTATCTAGGATCTTTATCAACCCTATGAGTTCCCAATTGAGCATAGTTTTGGCAATACATAGAACTTCAACATCTATTGGGAGAAAAACATGTTGGTGTAAAATCAAATTAAGAAAGGGACATTCATGAGAGCATTTAAAAAAGAAAATACTATGCAATTTCTTGAAGGTGTATTGTGAATCATGTATCTCAAAAGCCATGATGATATTGTAGCCATTATTTCATGAATCATATCTCTGTTAGACATTTTTTCAAAAGGATTGCAAGAAGAGAAGTGATTGTCATGTCTAAATAAGTTTCTGAAATCTAGGATGTAAACCATGAATAAATCTAACTAGTCAAGGATGAACCTTGTCAAAAATTCTTTTTAAATATATCATGCAATCAGAATTGGCTGACAAAAGAATACCTTTAGATAAGAGGATTCACTCCTTCCACTACTCATTCTAGAATGAACTCTACACATTGAAGAAAGGTACAACGTATACACAAATGCATATGTATTATGAACGAGGAATAGGAGGATATATGGTGTTATAAAGTCTTCACACACATGAGAGAATGATTTGTGACCCTCCATCTAACAAGTCATTATAGTTTTATCCCAATTGGACGTAGGTTCTAGAGTTAACTAGAGCTCTCATATGTATGCTAATATCAACCGAACTTGTGTTTCATTGATTGGAGTAAAAATGCATTAGGCATAATAGAACATTCAAGTTAATTCTAAGTATACTCAAAATCTAGAAGGCTGTACAATTACAATGGTTCTAGAAGGCTCTACAAAGTCTTTGGAAAAAGACATTCACTGATGTATTCGTGACCATTGAACCCAAGACCTCTTGCTTCCCATGAGCTTAAAGTAACCACTAGGCTAAGCTTATTCCTTGGCTAATACTCTTCAAATTCATAATTTTATCTTGAATTTAATCTGAATTAAGCTACTATATAACATTTTTCCCCTTGCAAGATATTTTTGCCCTTGAAAATATGCTTCAAGTTATGTGCTATATAATGAGATTTCTTCAATCCCATGGCCCTTTTTTCGGGTTCAGCAACACATAACTACTTATTCATACTACAAACTATCAAGAAATTAAACTCAATATTGATCTTTATTCACACAATAGAATTATTCACGTACATAATTCAGATTCACCACTTCCATGCTACACAAGCACAACATCTAACAGACTTCTGCTCAAACAGACATATTGTCAAGGGAGCAGGAGATTGGGCTCTCTGACTACACTAGACTAGATTTTGAAAATGCACTTTTGATGACAAGAGCACCCATTTAGGGAAAATGATACAAGAATACATAATTGATACAATATGTCCCAAAACCCAGGATGGATAGGTATGGAAAACTGGACTAGAGATGATACCGGAGATCCCAGAACCCGGGATCGTAAGTATGGAACAAGATATCTGGATTACAAGAACTCCCTTCTAGGAGATGAACTAGATGCAAGAAAGAACTTGACAAGATCTTGTACTACGAGATTAGAAGAGGACAAGACAAGATGTCCAAGAACTAGACTAGACAAGACTAGATCAAGGAACAAGACAAGAACTAGAACTGAAACTTGCAGAGTACTTACTTGGTGGTCACAACCCCTCCTTATATAGGTTTTCCAGGGGCGGTTACGAATTGATGATGGCATTGATGATGTCATCAATTTGAAGCATGGTCTCAGGATGTCAGAATCAAGCAAGAAGACAATCGATCTTAGGATTTTGGCATGTTTCAGATGCAATGGAAGCATTTTGAACCAATCATGATATATAGGGTTCACATGGGATCTTAGATTTAGGATGGTTTCCTTTGTCCCTTGCATGACCTCCCCCTCAAGCGATGAGTTCCACGAGGAGCGATCATGTTCTTTGGTCTGGGCTTCATTGGATTTCTCTTATGGAATTATTAAACCTTGATTGGTTCTCTCTAAAGCTTTTTTGTAGGTTCCCAAGTACGATCATTGATGTCATACCCTTTCCAATGAATAAGGTACTCTAATCTTCCTCGTGATATTCCCAAATCTAGGACATGCTTGACTTCAAATTCTTCATGATCATCAATCTCAATAGGTGGTGAAGGACTAGGTCTCTCCCCCTTCAATGGTGAAATTTGATATGGTTCCAACATGGATACATGGAAAACTAGATGTATTCTCATGGTACTTGATAGCTGGAGCTTGAAGGTGACTGGATTAATCTTGGCCAAGATGGTAAATGGACCAAATCTTTGATGATCTAACTTTGTAGAAGGCCTTGAAGTTTGCAAATTGTTTTTGAGTAACCATACTTTATCTCCGATTTGATACCATGGATTCTAGACACTATGTTGATTTGCATAGAAATTATATTTTTCTTGAGCTTTATGGATCTCTTCCTTGAGTTCTTTGTGAATGTCCATCAGGTACTGGGCCTTTTCTCTGGCAACTGGGTTCTTGACATGATTTGAGAGTTGTATATCCATCCTTGGATGTTGTCCATAGTTTGCAAAGAACGGAGTTTGCTTAGTAGATGCATGAACACTATTGTTATAGTCAAGCTCTGCAAAGGGTAACAACTCAAACCAATCATTTTGGTGATAGTTGCTAGTGCAATGGAGATATTTCTCTATGGCTTGATTCACCCGTTTTGTTTGTCCATTAGTCTCTAGATGATTTGTTGTAGATAATTTAACTTGAACACCAAGGAGCTTGCAAAGGCTGTTCCAAAAGCTAGATATGAACTGTGGACCTCGATCACTGACAATATCATCAGGCAATCCATGGAGCCTAAAGATGTATCTAAGAAAAATTCTAGCAGTGGCTGCACCTGTGATTGCCTTTGTCGTTGGAATGAAGTGTGCCATCTTTGTAAATCTATCCACAACAAGAAAAATGGCATCATACTTATCTGACTTTGGTAGACATGTGATGAAATCCATAGACAATGAAGCCCATGGTCTTTCTGGAATAGATAAAGGTTGCAAGAGGCCATGCGGTTTATGTTGAAGTACGTTAGATCTATTGCAAGTGTGACATGTTCGAATATATTCTTTGACTTCCACATTTGAGGCCACCAAGAATCCCTTGATACGAGTTCTATTGTTTTATTTACTCCAAAATGTCATGCTGTAAGGTTGTCATGATGTTGTTGAAGTACTTGGATCCTAGGCTTTCTTGGAGGGACATACAATAGGTCCTTATAGAATAGTAAACCGTACTTTTCTTGAAATTCATTTACTTCTTGGACTTTTCCTTCTTGAGTTTTCTGCTTAACATTACAAAACATTTCATCTTGTGGTACATTCTCAGGTATCAAATGATTCAAGGATGAATCTTTATGATGGGTTGAAGGGATAGCTGCTAACTAGAGATGCTCAGCTTGAGTAATACACCCTCTTGTTGATCAAAGGCCTCTTCACCCTTCTTTGGTGCAAGGTAAGATCTTCTAGACAAGGCATCTGACTGACATTTTTGACATCCTGGATGGTAGGTTATGACAAAGTCGACCCTGAATAGAAAGTTACTCCATCAAGATTTCCTTCTATTGAGAATGCGGGTGCTCATAGAATACTCCAAGTTCTTGTGATCTATATACACAATAACTCTGTGAGCTCCTCCTTCTAGATGGTGATGCCAGGTATTAAATGCGTCTACTATTGCAAGAAGTTCTTTATCATGGACTTCATAATTGATCTTTGGAGGGGAAAATTTCCTTGAATGATATGCAACTGGATGTAGGTGTCCATCGTCTCCATATTGGGATAGAATGGCCCCTAGGGCAAAGTCTAATGCATCTCTCTCTAGGAAGAAGGGCTTGCTAGAATCAGGATAGACTAGAATTGGAGCAGTGGTGAATGCTAATATCAAGGTCTAAAAGGTTTTTTCTACCTATTTGATCCATGAGAATTTTGATTTTCCTATAATCTTGGTAAGAGACGTCACTATCTTGGAGTAATCTCTTATGAATATCCTGTAAAAATTGGCAAACCCTAAAAAACATTATAGATCTCGAACACATGAAAGTGGTTGCCAATCAAGGATTGTCTTGATCTTCTTAGGTTCCATAAAGATTCCTTTCTCTAATACAATGTATCCTAGAAACTCCACTTCTGCCTAAGGGAAAGAGGACTTCTCCAATTTTGCATATAACCCTTTTTCCCTTAGTTTCTCTAGGACTATCTTTACATGATATTCATGATCCTCTAGATTTTTGGATAATATCAGGATATCATCGAGATATATTACCACAAAGTCATCTAAATACTCTTAAAAGATATCATTCATCATATGTTGAAAGACTGCTGAAGCATTCGTGAGACCAAATGGCATAACTACATATTCAAAGTGCCCGTACCTTGTTCAAAATGTTGTCTTCCATTCCTCTCCTTCACTGATCCTAACAAGGTTGTAAGCTCCTTGAAGGTCAATCTTTGTGAAGAGCTTTGCTTTTCCAAGGCGTTCCAAGAGCTCTAACATGATTGGTAGAGGGTATCTATTCTTTATATTTACTTTATTCAATCCACGATAGTCTACACACATCCAAGGAGTCCCATCTTTCTTCTTTATAAATAAAATAGGGACTCATGTTGGAGGCTTTGAGTGTTTGATAAATCCCTTTGCTAGATTCTCATTAATGTTCTTGCATATTTCTGTAAGTTCCTCTGGGGACAGTCTATAGATTGGTCCAAAGGGTGTGCGCCCTCTTGAAGATCTATGGGACAATCATAAGGTTTATGCTCTGGAAGGATATCTTCATTCTTCTTTTCAAAAACATCTTCAAAGCCTTTGTGCTGATTGGGTAGCTGCACTAAATAATCTTTCTCGGATTCTAGAGCTCGTGCGGCATAGATCATATATGTGGGTTCCTTCTTTACTACATGTATGAGGCCCTTGGCTCTGACATATGCTGGGTTCTTCTAGATGTCTTGATGGGTGATTTTAATCTTTTTCAAATTGATGTATGGATTATGCTTCTTTAACAAGGGCATTCCAATGATAAGTAGATGTACTGGGCTAGATATAATATTGAAACATATGTGGGATTCATGGTCACCAAGGTGTACTCTTAATGGTCTAGTTTCCATGGTCATATTCCCAAATGCTAAAGCTCGTTCATCTACTACTTCCACCACTACTGGTTTGTTCTTTTGAAGTATAGGAATTCCATGTTTCTTAACCAATACTTCATTGATGAAACATATGGAGGCTCCTGAATCTACTAGGGCTATAAGGGAAAGGGACTTCTTAGGCATGATTAACTCCACAGGTGCAAGACATGTTTCTATGGGTGTAGCTTGAATTATGAGACCCTTTCTTATATCATGGTTGTGTTGTACAGTCTCTTTTACAACTTGACTTCCTTGTTTCCCTAATCTACAAGGGTGGATGTGACTCTGGAGTTTGTTCTCTTGTTGGGACAATTAACTACAATATCTCCAGGGTTTGCACAATAGAGGCATAACTTGTTATCTCTCCTTCTCTTTTTCTCTTGTGGTGTTAGGGGTTGGAACCTAGTTACATCTATTTCGATAGGTTCAGGCATAGACTCATCTTTAGGAGTGGGCTGTAAAGGTTTCCATTGGGGAGGTGTCCCTTCCACTTGTTTTTCTTGTTTCCTTTCAAAAATTTGGTTATCACATTGAATAGCATGCATGATGTATTCATTCAATGTCTTAACCTCTAGCATCGTGAGAAAAAGGTCCTTCACATCATCTCTTAAACCCCATCTAAATTGGCTAATGAAATAATCTTCATGCCATGTGAGATCACATATCAACAGCCTAAATTCTGATGCATAGGGAGAGGGATGGTGGTTACCTTGATGTAGCTTCCGAAGTTTTCTTTTCTCCCACTCGACTTGTGTCTACATCTCCAAATGTGGTAGTGAGTTCTAGAAGAAACCCCTCATAATCCTGAAGTACTGCCATGTTCTTCTCCAAGATTGGGGTAAACCATGATAATGCTTGTCCATAAGCAAGGTTTTAATAAAGCCAACCTTCGATGCCTCATCAAGGTTTCTATCAGGTTGCATACAAATGTACACTTTAACTTGTTGGAGAAATCCATGAAACTTTGTGCGATCCCCATCGAACTTTTTGGCATGCAGATCTTGGGTTCCCTAATGCAAGATGTACTAGGTCGTTGATTTACTTGCATACTCCCTTGATTTGTCTGAACACTCCCGATTTGTTCTTATAATTCTTGGAGGAGTACACCTACATGCAGTGGATGTCCCATCTCGACTTGTGTCTGTCGATGAGTTAGGTCTTCGACTTGTTGTCAGAGACTCTAAAATGATGCTACAATCTGTTCATAAGCATTCTCCATGATGACTGGTCTTGGATAGAAGCTAGTCTTGCCAAAATATCAAGGGAGCACTAGATTGTGCTCTTTGACTACACTAGACAAGATTTTAGAAATACACATTTGATTACAAGAGCACCCATGTATGGAACAAGAATATGTAATTGATACAATATGTCCCACAACTCGGGACTAATAAGTATGGAAAACTGGACTAGAGATGACACAGGAGATCCCACAACCTAGTATCATAAGTATGGAACAAGATATCTAGATTACAAGAACTCCCTTGTGGGAGGTGAACTAGATACAAGAAAGAAATCGACAAGATCTCATACTACACGATTACAAGAGGACAAGACAGGATGTCCAAAAACTAGACTAGAAAAGATTGGAACAAGGAACAACACAAGAACTAGAATTGGAACTTGGAGAGTACTTAGTTGGTAGTCAGGACTCCTTGAGCTCCCAAGAATAGTATTGCCAAGACTAAGAATGAATGTGTCCAACCCCTCACTATATAGGTTTTCCAAGGAAAGTTGAAGATCGGTTAGGAATTGATGATGTTATCGATGATGTTGTCAATTCGAAGCATCATCTCTTGATGTCAGAATCAAGCAAGAAGATAGTAAATCTTAGGGTTTTGGCATGTTCCAAATGCATTGGAAGCATTGGTTTCTTTTAATTCTGAAGCAATCGTGACATATAGGATTCACATGGGATATAAGATTTAGGATGGTTTCCTTTGTCCATGGCACATAGGGTTTCACTTGTGTTGAGTAGGAAAGAAAACATACTTCATTATAGTTCTTTGGAAAACACCAGTGGTAGTAACACTTCTCTAAAATGATAATACTAGAGAGCACTGATTGTGTTCAGCCTATGCAATCCAAAGTAGGTATCTTTTTTCTTCTTCTTGTCAAAACAACACTTCTTCTTGGACACATACTCTTGTCTATCACGAATACAATCTGCCTATTCCAAAAGATAGGTACAGAGACGCTCACTCTTCTCTCTATTCATCTCCTATTGAAAGATGCTTCTTCTTCCCATTACATACTCGCACAAACCAAATACAATGAACATAATCACATGCCATCCACACCTATTTAATTTGTAATTGCTTCTTTTAAAATTGTGATGAAGCAACACCCAATTACGCAAAATTCTGATTCACTAGAACTTCAGAAATCCGAATCACTACTTATTCTTCCATTTTCTCTCCCCTCCACCTCGCACTATCCGGTGGGGGATTTTTTCCAAAAATCAAACCTGAATTTACAATACCTTGATCGATGGCTATAACACTAAGTTCTCTATGAAGATTTTCTTTTTGAACTTCACTTGCAACTGTAGTATCTTTCTGAACTTCTCTTGCTCCCACCTACATTTCCTCTTACTGCAAAGTCCTTTTCAAAAACTACTTCTTTCTAATGTTGTACTATCTGCTGAGCTGGATCTTTCAACTCCTTATCCAAAGTCTGTTGAACTAGGTGCTCCTTAAGATCTCCAATTTGCTATGGCAAGACTTCCTTCTCACTTTTATGTTGCTCAATAACTTGTAAACTGACTCTCATAAACCAAAACAAATCCATCTTCAAATGTCCATATGGATAAGTAATAATGGCCTGCATCCTTCCCTTAATTCTAGTCCATAAATCTTGCATGCATTTATACATTTGCTACTTCAGAATCACCATATCCATCTCAATTATGAGCACTGCATTCATCTCAACCTCCTCATTTTGTAACATATGTTCTTCAAGCATAATTAATGGTTTGATTCTAGACTTCAAAACCTCATTTTCACCTACAAAGTTGTATTTACTACAGCTGAATTCTATATCTTTGTGTCCACCGGTTGATGCATCTTTCGTGTCCATTCAGCAAATTCTTGCAATGAATTCTTAACCTTGAGTATTTTGAACGTCTGCTACTTCCAGAACTGGATCAAAACTTCTTCATGCTCCTATACCTTCCTCTCCAACTCACCTTGTAAACTTTGTACATTGGATTTATGCAACTAAAACTCATCGGAATTAAGTATATCATTAAGTAGTTTTTGCTCTTTCAATAACCTTAGCTCACTATAAACTTAAATACTTCATCCAGTTTTTGTTGTAGTTCATGCACTTCTATACTAACCTCAACTTTTGATGGAAACAACTGTTGCAGATATACCTTATCTTTTAGTGTCCTTAACACCGATTCCAATTTATGCTTTTTTGATAGTTTAAAACTTCTTCCAACAATCTTTTTCTCCTTAACATCCTCTAATATATGAATCTGCATCTCATGAAAACTCATACTCTTAGAAGTCTCACTCTTTAATTTTTTTACCATCAAAACCACCTCAACTGGCTTATATCTGGCCTTCAACAAAGTATTGTATGTGTCATATTGTTGCTCCTCCACTGTGACACAATCCTCGTCCTTCTACTTAATAATTGCAAAAACAAACTATGGTTCCTGTGTGTTAGGCCACACAACTTCATTCCTTTCTACTTTTTGTAAAAAATTAAAACAACACTACAAGATATGCAACTAGCCTAGTGTTCAGCTGGTTCTTCCTCTTATCTGAAGAGAAAATATCACCATACATTGTGTCAAAAATCCACTGAGCCCAACTCACATTTTCTCCTATTTCAGCCCAACACAAGGGCGCATAGTTTTCCTTAGACACATAATCATGCTTAACTATGAAATATAATCTCTCAAGATACCACTTGATGTGTTTTGTGTGAGCATATGATGCTTTTTTCAACGTATAGTACTCAGGGCCTCCTTCATGAGGACCAAATTCTTACCTTAAGGCCTCCTTTGAACATTTTGGCTCAATAGGCTCTTTGAAAATAGGTAATTTAAACACTTCTGCAACTAGCTCAGGTGAGAACTTTACCTATTGCAACAATTGACCTTTGGTTTTCTTTATAATCTCCATTTGGCTCTTAACATAAACATTTAGTCTCCAACTCTCCATGGTAGTGACACGAAGTCAAGCAAAGATATGTGTTGTACTGAGATAACATTAAGTGGAGCATGTACATCAACCTCGACCTTGAAATCAGTAAACCGATCCATCAGTGATTGCATTATTTTAGTGGCCGACATAGGTGTTTGGGTTTCATCATCCTCGTCTTGCATTTGAATATCAATATCCTCTATTGAAGACTCCTCCTTATGCACCATAGCTTCTTTTCTCCGTGATCTACCCCTCATCTATGTAGTGTTGATGGTCTGGAATACAAAAGCTCGAGTAAGCATCTTGCCTTTGGGCATGTAGAGGAATGCTTCAAACGCAACAACCAACCTCGATTGCACTGATTCGACAACAATCAATTGTACGACATGAATAATCCCACACTTAACACTACATTTCCATGATGCATAAAGTCATACTAAAATTCCGCATAATAATTTGAAATTTTCACACACCTCGATGCATGAAAATATTTGTGCACCTTTCCTTCCAAAAAGATTCAAAATGCACACAATCTGATTGAGCACTTTCCAAACGAGTAAACTCCAATTACATGTACTCGGGGTGAATAAACTCCGAGCAAGCATATTTTGAGTGAGTAGACTCTGACTCATAACACATCAAGCCTCAAATTGTAATATGGAGACCAATGTATTCTTAAGAGAGTACTTAATGTAATCCTTAACCAACAACTATCCAGAAAACATGCTACCACCAACCAAAATGCAGAAAAATGTCTTCTTACTACAGGGATCACAGACATTACTGAGCTGATTATCTAAATTTAGCATCACTTGCACCAAAGTAGATGACAGCCAATCCATGTGTGGTGGCTTCCCTTAAAGTTTCTTTAGACAAAATCCATTAATTAGTTTCTCCATTCTCATGCCAAAGACATTTGCTATTAGAAAAATCCCTTGCCCTCAATCCTGCACAATGTGATATGGACCCTTATGTTGGGAAAGATGGACCCTCTTAGCTTTCCAATTACACCATAAAAGTGCCTTTGTACTTTGGAAATGCTTTATGTAAAGTTTTGATCAAAATAGACTACTTCTAAATAGAAGGATTCAAGAAAACCATACACCTGTTGCTTGTAATGCGCATTACAAAAAGTACAGTAGGAATTGGAAAAAATCCTTCTACAAGTATCTAATTAGCTTAGTAAGCTAATTATTTCAAGTGGAGTCACTTGAAATGATCAACTAAGCATAGAGAAATCAATTTAGCAAATTAATCATTACCCCCGATTTTTTAGGACCACTATAGAGATCGACCAGTGAATGCTTCGATGCAGATTCCTCCCAATTGGCTGAATCTATTTGCTCCACACTTGATCAACATGTAGATAACTTGAAGATGATTCCAACAAGCTATAGATCATTGAATTTGGTGGAGAAATGAGTGAGATATGATCAGTACATGTTGGACAGTGAGAAATAACTATAACAAAGATATCATAGATGAACAATGTAGGTATAATGTATTAATGAACAATGTTGTACAATTTCATAGGCTTGGTAATCATATCCGTATGATGAAGAATGTTGTAGGCCACAATGTAGGCCTTACACATAAACAAAATGACAATGAAGAGCTCGGGCAATGATCACTCTAACCGTGACTTTCTTAAGAGATTTTATATAGGAGTTCCATTCAAATTTGAATTTGAATTCAAATTTTGGCTCTCTCTAAAAATGAACCTTCGTTTTAGGAGATATTCTCTCAATGTAGTTGTTACTTTCCAACTAACCAAGTCCATGACTTTTTGGTATGTAATTACAAGTATTCTTAGGTAAAAAAGAAAATCACTTTTACAAAGGTAAAGAGGTAAATCTTCACTTGCTATGGTTTTCATGGGACTTCACATCTTTATGAACCTCAAGCCAAATGTGTGGACTTGGCCTTTGCACCAACAGCTCCCCCTCAAGCCAAACATTTTGTCTTGGTCTTTATCTTCAATCTTCATGAACATCCTGCAATCCAATCATTCCTTTAAAGTTGGAAAGTTTTGTACCATCTAATGCTTTAGTCAATAAATCTGCACATCGCATATTAGTTGATACATATGGCAACTGAATATCCCTTCTTAATAGCTTCTCCCTCATAGTGGACCTCTATATGCTTGGTCCTAGCATGATAAATAGGATTAGTTGCAAGGTGTAATGAACTTGTATTATCCCCAAACATCATTGGAGATGTAGTATGCAAGCCCAATTTTGTATACAATAATCTGATGCATATGGCCTCTTGAGTAGCATTGGCCAATCCTCTATATTCTGCCTCAGTAAAAGATAAAGCAACAGTAGATTGCTTCTTTGAAGACCATGTTATTGGTTTATCACCTGCAAATGAAAGGTACCCTAAGGTATTACTCCTATCATCATTGCATCCTGCCCAATCTACATCTAAATAAATCTTAATGTCCAAGTCTGATATATAAGGAAAATACAAACCATGATGTTGAGTACCCTTTAGGTACTTCAAGATCCTTTTGGCAGCCTCCAAGTGAGGTGCCTTAGGCTTGTGCATAAACTGACTTAGCACACTTACTCCATAAGCAATGTCTATCCTTGTGAAGGTAGCATAATTCAAGCTTCCCACTATGCTTTGATAACCTATAATGTCCTCAAGTACATCACCTTCATGAGCACTTAATTTTAGGTTTACCTCCATTGGAGTACTTGCAAGTTTGGCATCCTGCAAATGCAACTTCTTCAACATATCCTATATATACTTTCCCTAAGTAATGTAAATGCTAGAGTTAGTATAGACTAATTCAAGCCCAAGAAAATATTTTAGTGATCCAAGATCACTAATTTTGAACTCCTTCATCATCTCTTTCTTGATCTGTTTGATGTCATTAGCATTAGTACCTGTAAGTATCATAAAATCAACATATACACATAGGTATATTACCTCTGAATTACTTCTCTTGATGAATAGAGAAGTATTTGCTTTACTCATGACAAAACCCTGGTCCTGAAGATATGTGGTCAACCTATGGTTCCATGCCCTAGGTGCTTGCTTCAATCCATAAAGAGATTTATTCAATTTTCATACATATGTTACCTTGTTTGGATCCTTTGCTTCACAATTGGACCCGCACCTTTCTTTAAATTAATCAGATGTTGATGTAGATCTAGGTCTATGGCTTTCACTTATGAGTAATCCCAAACAAATACATCAACGTACTTCTTCAATAAACAAATCAGATCTTCCAAGAACTGGCCTTCTAATTCTTTGCTTACTCTCACCATTTTTGGTTCCATATGAGTTCCCGAATTAACTTCCTAAAGTTCATCTTCCTTAACTCTACCTGAGCTTGCATATTTTTGTTCATATATTTTTTCAGCTAAACTAGTTACCTCATTTTCTTGCTTCTACAACTTCTGCTGAGTTGGAATTTCTAGATTTTGCTCAAACAATTGTCAAAGTGGTGAGCCTTCCATTGTGTCACCTACATCTGGCTCATTGCAATTTTCAAAAACTTCCTTTTCTTTTGATATACTCCTTCAAGGTCTACTTCCAATATTGTGACCAGTGTTGGATTTGCCTTGAGATATTCCTCCTTTTCATCATCTTCAATCTCATCTGCTAAACTTATAAGCATAGCCATCAATGGTTTCTCTCTTACCAACATATTCCTTCTTCCTTCATTGGTATTGTGACCTCCTTTTTACCTTTCGTGATCACAAGCACATATAATCCCCAGTCTTGCTTTACTTCAGCCAACATGAAAAAATGTCTACCTAATAATAGTTCATATGGATAGGTAGATTCAGACATTCAAATTACAACAAAATTAACCATGAATGACATCCCTACAATTATTATCTGTTGATGCTTTAGAATGCCCAAAGGTTGTACTCTCCTTTGATATGCCATCTTTACTTGAAAAGGTACTGGAGCTAAAGCCCCATTCCCCATTTCCTTAGATATATGTTCAGGTAATATATTCACTCCTGAACCACAATCCAACAAAACCGCATCAAATCGTCTTTGTTTATACTATGCCCGAATTACTAGTACTACAAAGTCCACATCAGCTGGATCAATACTATCAGTAGATGTTGAAGGTACTTGCTTAGTTCCTAGTTCTGAATGTTGTCAAAACCAGCTTCGTCAACAATTTTTCTCTGAAAGCGAGCACTAGCGACAATAACTGATCCAAAGATAACTACAAAGAAGAATTAATTTTTACCTCAAAACAATCATTGTCCAGTGTTGACATATTTAGGTAGGGATTTGTGTGATCACTCTAGGACTACCGAGGCACATTCTTCCCTCTTTAGGAGGTGTTTTTCCCCCGGCTTGTATATATGCCTATTGACTTAACAGGCTACTAATCTTTTGTACATTCTAGTGATAATCCATTCAGTATTGTGTGTTATGCTCTGAGCTTCTTCTTCTCCCTTGTACTAATCGTGTGCTTTTACAGAGATCTAACTCCAACAATTGGTATCAGAGCAGCTCCCCGATTCATCTAGGACATCGTGACACCTCTTCGGTTGCACTCTCATAATCGCATGAATTTCGGTGAGGATACTTAGCATGTTTTTGAGATCAAAACTACTTCGCTCTACTATGCCGAATATTTTTCTTCTTCCCTTTCTCTTTGGACTTACTCTTATCAGTGTGTACGGCAGAAGAGCTATCAGATCTTGATGAATCTCCATTCTTGTTGAGATTGGCTTCATGGGTAAATAGTTGCCCCATGAGAGTGGTAAGGTCTGGAATCTACATGTCCATGTACAAGTCCATGGGAGTTGTGAAGCTCTCCCATTTGTCATCAGCTTTAATACCATTGAGTACTTGTCTTACAATCTGCTCCTCTTCAATTTTGTCTCCTATGCTTGCCAATTGATCTGCTACATCTTTGACTTTGGTCACATACTCTGAGATGCCTTGCTTGGGTTGCTTGCTTTGAGTGTTAAACTCAATCCAGAGTTGGTTCTTCTTAGCCCTTGTGTTGGAAGAGAAATATGAAGACAATGTTTCCCAAGTCTTTTGGGATGTCTTAGAGTTCCTAATATGTGGAAGAAGAAAAACAAAAAATGAGTTAAGTAAGTAGGACATTGCTAATGCATCGTTGGCACACCATGTGTTGAGTCTTTCATGCTCCTCTCTTGTAGGTTGTCCTTTGCTTCTGAATATGGGCACCTCCTCATCTCCTGAGATGTATCCATAGATGCTTCTTCCTTGCAAGTATGTCTTCATCCTCAAGGGCTATGCTTGATTGTTTTTCCTATCCAATTTATCAATAAAACAAGGAAAGCCATCTCCCATTTTACCTTGACTTTGCTCTGACACCACTGTTGGGAAAGATGGATGGACACTTCAAGAAGTGAGTAGCTACTACCAGATCCTGCTTAGTACCAACCGCTTCTTCCTTTAGAGTTGAGTTGTGGGCCCTCTTAGCTTTCTAATTACACTATAAAAGTGCCTATGTAGTTTGGAGATGATGTGAGAAAAGATTAAATCAAAAGAGACTACTTCCAAGTTGAAGGTTCAATGAAAACTTTCTATATTTTTATCACCCACCTACTACTTGTTATGATGATTGCTACCAGTACAATAGGAATTAGAACAATTCCTTTAGAGGTCTCAAGTTAGCTTAGTAAGCTAATGCTTCCAAGTGGAATCACCTAAAATGATGCACTATACACAAAGCAATCAATTTAGCAACTGAACCATTACCCCCGATTTTTTAGGACCTCTGCAGAGTTTGACTAGTGAGTGCTTTGACGCTCTTTTCTCCAAATTGAATGAGTGGATTCCCTTCAAAATTTGTGAGCATGTAGAGAACTTGGAGCGGATTCCAACAAGCTATAGATGATTGAAAATCACAAAGTAATGATAGAGATATGAGCAGTACAAGTTGACTATTATGAACAACTATGACAGAGAGATCATATATGAGCAATGTAGATCTATTGTATTAATGAACAATGTTGTACAAGATCATTGGCTTGACAATCATAGCGTAATGATGATGATGAGTAGTGTAGGCCACAATGTAGACCTCACTCCCTTACAATATGGAAATGGAGAACTCAGGAATATGGAGTCACACGCGTGACTTTTTGAAAGTCACTTTTATAAGTGCTATATTCAAATTTGAATTTGAATTCAGCTTTTGGCTCTCTTTAAAAATGTTCTACCAATTTAGGATTTATTCTCTCCAAATGAAGTCGTGATTATCTATCTAACAAACTCCACGAGTTTGTAGGTAGTTTCAATGATTCCTCAAGTCAAAAAATGACTTTTACAAATGGTAACAATAAAGATCTTCTTAGCAATGGTTTCCATGAAGCTTCAAATGTTCATGAATCTTCTAGCCAAATGTGTAGGCTTGAATGCAAAAGGTCTCAAAGATGATGATATTTACCAAGTAGCCCACAAGTATTTGGTTCCAAGCCCTTGGGGATTGCTTGAGTCCACAAAGAGCCTTCTTAAGTGTACATACATGATGTGTAAACCTCTCATCTTCAAAGCCTTGGGGATGCTCCACGAAGACTACCTCTCCAAGCTTGTGATTTAGGAATGCATTCTTCACATCCATTTGGTACATCTTCCAACCTTTTAAGGCTGAAATTGCAATCAAACTTCTTATGGTGGACATCTTAGCTATTGGATTGAGTGTTTTCTCAAAGTGAATGCCATAGTTCTGAGAAAAACGTTTTCGCAACCAACCTCGGTTTAGACCTACAGATGCTCCCATCTGCATGGCTCTTTAACTCCTACACCCATTTGTTGCCAATGACTTTCATGTCGTTTGTTCTTGGAACCAATGAACAAGTATCATTTTCTTCAAGTGCATTTACTTCCTCCTCCATGGCTTTGATTCATTCCCTATGCTAATTTGCTTCTTCAAAAAAGTTAGCTTCTTTACAAGGTATAACGTGACTCATGTAGGCATAGTGTCCTGCAATGGATGAATCATATGTTAACTCTTGAACATGGTATTTAACAATTATATGAACTTACCTCACCATAAGGTGGTAGCAATCTCCTCCTCCTTTGTAAAGATGATTTAAATCATAGAGTTTCTAATTTTACCATATCTTCATCACTTGTAGATTCCATGTCTACCCATCGATGGACTTTATCATTTGCTTTTTTCTTTCCCTTGCTACTTCCTTCACTTGAACGAGCTTCATTTCTTGTCCTTCCATGCTAATCTAATGTATTATTATCCTCTAATGGTGTGCTTGAAGTTTTTGGACCACTTATCTCCATGTTTTAATGTCATTGCTCTTTTTTACTTCTTCTTGGCTTCATATACATCATAAAGCTATAATAGATCTTTTCTATCATACCAAGGTAGCAAATAAATAAATATTAAATCTTTAGATACCTTAAACTCTTTTGTGCAAGGTTTATAGCATCTGAAATCCTTTTCCTTTGAAAAATGTGCAAGAAATATACACCTGTTTGACTTCGGGTCTATCTTGGGTCTCAATTCTTGAGGTATGTGAACATAACACACACAACCAAATACTTTGAGATGTGAAAGGTTGGGTTTCTTAGCACACCAAGCTTCATAAGGTGTAACTCCATGTACTTCTAGGTTTGTAAACCTATTTAGAATGCATATGGTTGTATTTGTTGCATCAGCCCAATAAGAGTTATGACCATTTTCATTTAACAAAGCTCTAGCCACTTTTGCTATGTATCTATTCTTCTTCTTTGCCACCCAATTTTTTTTAAGGTGTATACCTACAAGTGAATTTCCTTTATATGCCATTTTCATCTAGAAAATCGGAAAATTCATTTGAAAAATACTCTTCATCTCCATGTGATCTGAGAGTCTTTATATACTTCCATGTTTGCTTCTCCACTAGGGTTTTGAACCTCTTGAAGTGGCAAAACACCTCTGACTTTCAATCCATGAAATAAATCCAAACAAACCTTGAATGATCATCTATAAATGTGAAAAAATATCTATTAGCTCCAATGTATGGCTCCATTGTAGGGCCCCATACATTTGTGTGTATGAGATTCAACACTTCCTTGCTCACATGTGCTCCCTTCTTGAATGGCAATCTGCTTTGTTTCCCTAATGGACAAGCATGGCACAAATGTTGCATATTTTGAGATGTAAGAACAAGTAGACCACTCACTAAGCCCTTCCTTCACATATCCTTCATCCTTTGTAATTTTATGTTCCCAACTCTTTTATGCCATAATTCCATTTCTGCAATGTGTTTATTTCCAATTGACAACTAGATAGTGTGATCGGTTGATGGCTCTACCTCCATGGTGAAGAGCCTTCCTTGCTTCTTTCCTTTTTATATGAGCTTGTTTTTTTTATGGTTGGCACATGCCCCACATCCTTCAACACCTTGGAGCTTTGAGATCCATTCAATGCAACATCTCCGACATATGTTATCTTGTGTTTTGATGTCTTCTTTCTTTGATAAGTCCTCCTTGTGCTTCCATGAGTTCCATAAGTCCTTCAAGTCTTCAATATGATGCTAGTGATGTCTCAAAGCCTCAAAAAAATGGTCTGATACCACTAATCGAGGATGATTCAAACACACGAATGTAACAATGGAAGATGGATACCCTCCACTATGTCCATAAGCAGTGATATGTGCTCACTTTTCTAAATGTTTTCTATGATTTTGTAAAAAACGCAAAATGCAATTTTGCAAACTTACTCTAGACCCAAAGAAATATCTAACAAGCTTTGAATCATCCCAAATGGATATTGCAGCTAGGAGAACCATCCTTTGCAAAACAAGCTATCTATTTGCAACACTATGTACCTATGTGCAGAGATATAGCTTCACAAACTTGACAATTTATCACATCTCACTCAGTCAAAGAACTTGAAAAAATGTGGCTAACTTTGGGGAACTATATGAGAGACCAACTATTTGAAGCACATAAACACTTCAGAATTTTCTTTCAATGGATATAACCATGCATGCCTAGAAACATCATCAATGAAAGTCACAAAGTAAAGATGGTTCCCAAAAGAAGGTCTCTCCATAGGACCACAAACATCACTATGGACAAGCTATAATTTTTTAGTAGCTCGTATATAACCATCTTTTGGGAAGGAGGAATGCTGCATTTTGCCAAAAATACAGCCTTCATAGACATGTTTAGTAGGTACCTCAAGTTTGGGAAGAGAGGACACCATTTCATAGCATTTTTTTCTCACATGTCCACATAAAATCTTTTGCTAAATAGATAGCTTGCTTGATGTGAAACTCTAATAAAGTAAATTAGAAAAACTAAAAATCAAGCTCATTTTACAATTCTTTAAATAATTATATATGCTAAGAGCTTAGGATAGTTGTTGATTTTAAGGGATGTAAAGGAGACAACTCGGGTTCAACTCTTGTAAGTTGTGTGAGACTCTGTGTTTCCCAAAGACTCTAATGGTAGAATAACCACTCCTTGTCTGAATGGATCTAAGACACTTGGAAAAATGTCCTTATACATGCACATGCTCAATCATGCAGACACGAGTTCTCAAACTCAAGCCTAGAGATATATAAATGATGATTGTGAGGCGAACATCACCTCTTCTTGGTCGTAAAATTAGTTTATGCTACATTTTTATAGTTTTGATGCAAGACAAGGAAAAGATAATCTAATGGAGAAGCAAGCTTACGAGAATATGAAATTATCATTTCTAGAACTATCATTGAACGGTCTTATGTGAATGAACAAGTATTCAAGGGGAATACTTGATAAATTTATATGAATGCCAATTCTAGAATGTAGATACATCATGCATAAATTGGACATCCTAAAGAGACTTGAAAATAGGAAAGGACTCTTATGCTAACATCCATCCACTGTCTTTAAAGTACACCGAAATCTTCATGTGGAAGACAATCTTGAAATACATTATGTAGATGGCTAATCCACACCACCAAGTTGTTGATGGGTAAGTCCTCTCCATAAGCAAGAGTGTGAGCACACTCTTCTCCAAGAAGAAATCCATAGCTGCTCCTCAACATGCTCCTAGAGTGCACACATGGGGCAACCATGGTGCACTCTAGGAGCATGTTGAGGAGCAGCTATGGAATTCTTCTTGGAAAAGAGTGTGCAAAAATGTTGGAAATTTAGTAGGCCCATTACTAATACCACAGGTCAAAGTTCCTTAGGTCCAGCATCTACAACATAAATTTCAGCAATCTTCCAATATTGACAAAACATGAACATACCACATTTAATCATACAAATGATGAGACAAAGATAGAGAAAGATTAGAGAACCTGTGTAAAGTGTTACGTAAGCCACTGCTTACTCACACTATCATATACACAAATGTCAAATTACAATGTGGGAGCAAAACTCTCAACCACTCTATGTGAACAGAAATAGATGGAAGAGTGTATGTACAAATGTAACAAACATATTTAGATGTATGGACAGAAATCTGAATCTATGAGATATGTGACCTAATAGGTTGTACAAGAGTGTATATGAGTGACAGAAAGAGGAAGAATTAGTCTAAAATTGATAATCAGCAAACCCTTATCTGAACTTAGGCTATGGAAGACCCTAAGTCAGATACGTGTGTGAAAGATCACATACTTACAAAAGTAGCAGAGATTGCTAACAAGTTTGCTGTCAAAAATCCTCAAACTCATATCATCATACCTTCTCGAACACCTCATCCAAATATGCATGAAGCATACATGTACTGATTCTCTTGTACCTATGCTGAATAGGACTCCTCCTGATATGGATGCCACTGCCTCTGTAAACTCCAAGTAGTACCTGTGTGCATAAAGAGAATATGTACCTGAATTCTTAACATAAGATGCAAATCTTATGTTAACCACCATCCAATGTCTTTGAAGTAACCCGAAATCTTCATGTAGAATACAATCTTCAATCCAATGTCTTTTAGTAAGTCCTCTCCAAGAGTGTGAACACACTCTTCTCCAAGAAGAACTCCATAGCTACTCCTCAACATGCTCCAAGATAGCACCATGGTTGCCCCATGAGTGCTAGAGCACCACCTCTACTGAGGGACCAAAGCTGGTGTTGCAATTGGTGTAGGATATATTAACAATGAACCAATGGCTTCTTATATAGTAGTTGTTCCCACCTCAAAAGCATTCCAAAAGCAAAACCCATAGGATCACTCGTTTCTTCATTCAAGTGGGACATAAGCACAACTGAACATTTCTTATACAAGAGGCTCCAGATTTGGCCTTTGGAGTTTTCCTTTGATCCAAAAACCAGTTATCTTTGAACACGGAAATAGAATATTGAAAATATATCATTGAAAAGTATGGTTTCACTTCCAAACTGGTGACTTAAAGTTATTGTTCTACACAATAAATCTACGGGAATGGATGCGAAATCAAGAACAACAAAAACAAAAAAGAAATACATCAACGAAGGTAACTCTGCTCAGAAGTGTGAATTTTTAGCATGACTCATTAATACTCGATCACCCCTATGAGTGAATGAAACCTCAATGCTTTGGGTAGAAAGCTAATCGTAGTTAATCAAGCTTACCAAGCACAGTATGATCGGATTTGAAATGATTGCCCAGATTTGTATGTCGAATGAAATCATCTGCAGATCAGCAATTCCATGGTTTTCCTTGAAGCAAGTATGTGTGAAACTTCTGCAATCTGAATTTGTCCTCCGTCTAAAGACTACGATTATCCATGCTTTCATCTACACTGGGCAGCATCCATTGCAGAATTAATTCCTCCGCCTAATCCTATTGAGCATCCTTAATCAATCGCCCAGCCCGTCTGATAAGTATATGATAACATTCTTCAGCTCGTTATCTCCGAAAATGAATAGCATAATTCATTAAGCATTCCGCATCTCTATTCGTATACGATTGCACTGCTAACTTCTCCAATCTTCACGCTTTCTCTTCAAATAGACGATGTTTGCTGCCAACATCAATGAGTGTAGCCACCGTTAGTGTTTACCTCCCTTTCGGAAGAGAAATCATGATTCACCCTGCCCATCATAGATATTCAGCAGCCTCTTTCTCTTCTATTTGAAATGGAGCTCGCTTTCTCCTTACAAGAGCCAAATGGAAATCTTCCTGAATCACGAACCATTGTCCATTCTGATCACAAGCACCCCTATTTTTCTGATCCTCAACGACCCTTTTCTTTTCCTCATTGGATCCTTTGAATAGCCGCCAAAACATATAGAAAAAAAAAAGAAAAACTAGATCCGATTGAGAGAGAGTCCTCGTGCTCTCTCCCTTTTCATCGGAGCTTCAAAAAATACTGAACACCACGTAAGTGACTTTCCTTTTTCGTTACTCACAATAGTATGTGTAACTTGTTTTATTTAAATATTTACTTTTATTAACATAGATCATACACACAAGTATTCACAAATACACATACGTACATATGCATGCACAGAATAATGAGCACGCGCACATTTAAGCATACATAAAAGAGTATACACTCTTGACCTTATACATCTTTGATCACACATACTCATGCATACATCAACGACAAACTATGTCCACCAATGTGATATGATTCATACGAACAAAACCATATGCTTTCCTTGATTGACTACTTTAGGCACTCACATTACAAACATGCTTACTTGTGAACATATTTTAGCATATATGCAAGAACGTACATACACATCAATATACTTAAATGCACATATACGCCATACCTTACAAGTATTATTCCATACACACACGATCATGGAGCAAGAAAAAGAAGGAGAACCCAATCATCAATACAAATAGAAAAGACAAATGGATAGATAGCACCAGAAAATGTTCATGTTAGTAGCTTGCCTTGGAATTGAATGTTGTTCACTAATCTTATCTCCATTTGTTCACTGCGATCAGAGTATTTTCTCAAAGACTTAAATTGAGTTGAATATCATTTGTGAGCTTACATTGATCTTTACACATCTTCCTCCCCAAATTTTACAGAGTAGTTCTCCGTCTTTTTGGTACTTTTAAATTATTGCTTCTCATCGAATTGTAGGCTTGGTCTTGAGATCGTGACCACAACGGTCTACACAATTGTACTATCTAGCAAGAATTAATCTTCAAAAATCAAATACTCCCTCAAATCTTTGATCTTTTTCAAGAAATTCTCCATAGAAACTCCTTCATTCATATGCTTGCTCTCCAATTGTTTTTGGAGGTAAGCAACACAAGCCTCATTTCTTGTCTCGTAAAAAGTGGTAAGTGTATCTCCAAGCATCCTTTTCTATTTTGCAAGAGTAAATATGAGGGATAAGGGAATGTTTGACAGACAAAGCTATCAATGCATGTGCCTAAGCATATCTGCCATCCAAAAAAAGTTGCTCTTCAATAGGTGTATTAGGAACTATATCACGAACAAGAATTTGAAGATTGCCATCTTCAACATCATTTACATCACCTTCAATAATTGTATTTGTAGGTGTAGTAGGATGTTTCTCAACACCCTACACAATATTCCACACTTCTTTTGCAACCAATACATGATGCATCATATATATCCGTAACAATAGTGCGTTTGGAGGGCGAAGCTAGCTCATATCCAAATTTCAATATTGTAAGCAAAGACATTTTGAAATCTACTCACCAAATTTTGTGTGATTCTAAGACTATGACTCAAGGGGTGCGGATGATGCCCTAGATGAAGAGAGCACCTACTCTAATACCAATTGTTGGAGCTTGGCGCACAACACACAATGTATTAAAAAGTGAGTGTACAAAGATAAGTGACCCATTAGGGTTATAGGCATATACAGTTAGGGGAAAAAACCTCCTAAAGAGGGAAAAAGGTGCCCCCATGGTCAGTATGCTCAAGTTAACTCAAGCAAACTCTAGTTAGGATGCTTCTAGAAGGATCTAGAGAGTCTTTGGCAAAACACCTTTATAGAGGTAGGTGTGACCATTGAACCCTAAGCCTACTCCTTCCCATGCATTTGAATCTGCCACTAGGCTAAGCTTATTCCTTGCCTAATACCCACAAATTCATATTTCTATCCTAAATTTATTCTCGGTCAAGCTGCTTTATAACATTTTTCTCTACTACTTATGGTCCTCGTGGAAGCACTCACACTCCCAAGAATCAGCCCTCAATACCCAAGGGAACCTAGGACCCAAATTGCAGCTTCACCTCATCATGTCCGTAGCTCTACTTTGACCTCTTGCAAGTGACAACCAATAATCAATCCTGAAATCAACCAAAATCCTACACCTAATCAAGCCTATCATGTTTCACATTGGGTTCAAGTGCTAATGAGTTGTGAAGATGACCAGATGGATCAGGCTAATGTTGCTATGCACATACAGGTGATCACGCTGGGTGTTGTGCTTTTAGTTTAGGTCTCTGCAGAGAGGTAATAACTTTGGATTGATTGAACATGCACATGCAAGTGTTTACAAATTATTTTAATCATGAAAAACAGAAACATACAAACAAACACATACTCATTCAATCAAACTTAGCTCATAATGTGAGGAATATAGGCTACTAGAGTAAAGTTAAATGATTACATCAGGGGTCTCTTATCTATTAGTTAATACATAGTATATGATCTATATGATAGAATGTAGGGAAACTCATCTAGAAATGTTAGAAATCAATGTGCAAAAAAAAAATCAACTTCAAAAGCCATATGAATGTGACTCATGAAATTCTTCTCAAATCAATCTATAGAACTTCCTAGTAGGAGCTTCAAATGCTTATCAACAACTCATTAGAAGCTCAAAAGCCTCTAAATCACTGCATGATCTCTAATCCCTTCAGTTGGATGATTTTCAAATTTTTATCAAAAACTCTTCTGACTTTACTTTTGTTAGATACAATTATGGAACTTTCAATAATATTCTCACATATTCAAACATCTTTCCAGTATTCTTCTTCATGGTTTCATATAGGTAAAAAAGAGAGAAGTCTTTGCCACCACCATCTTCACTGATAGTGCGAGTGCATCGGCAATTGCGAGAAACCCTGTGTTCCATGCTCCCAGAAAGCAGATTGAGGTGCACTATCATTATGTAAGGGAGAGGTTTTATTGGTGAGATGAGTTTGGCATATGTGCCCACACAGGACAACGTTGCAGACCTTTTCACAAATGTTCTGCCTAGGAAGATGTTAAAATCTTTTCACAAAGCTCTTAATTCTTTTTGTGGATTGATCTCTTTCCACATATCTTGGCACTTCCTTATACATGAGCATCAACTCCTTGTTCATTGCATCACTCCCAAGGGGGATTTCTTGATGCATTTTAGTAGTGATGTGTGTGCATACACTTAGGATTGCCCAAACACTTTTTTTCCTCTTTAGGAGGTTTTTCCCTTGGCTTGTATATATGCCTATAACCCTAATGGGTTACATACCTTTTTATATTCACTTGGTAATTCATTCAGTGTTGTGTTGTGCTCAAAGCTTCTTCTTCTTCCTCGTTGTGTTGTTTGAGTGCTTTTGTAGATCTCAAAATCCAACATTAGAGAAGAACTTGCTAGCATACACCTTAATTTATTCCTTGCTACATGTCAACCAAGATTTAAAAGATGATATGAGTATATATCTAGGATCTCTATCAATCTTATGAGTTCCCAATTGAGCATATTGTTGGTCATACATAGAAATTTAACATGTATTGGGAGCAAAACATGTTGGTATGAAATCAGATTTAGAAAGAGACATTCATAAGAGCATTTAGCAAAGAAAATAATATGCACTTTCTTGAAGGTCTATTGTGAATCATGTATCTCAAAAGTTGTGCTCATATTGTACCCATATTTTCATGGATAATATCTGTGTTAGACGTTTCTACAAAAGGATTGCAAGAAGAGAAGTGATTTTCACGTCCAAATAAGTTTCTAAAATCTAGGATGTAAACCTTGAGGATGAACCTTGTCAAAAGTTCATTTTAAATATATCACGCAATTGAGATTGGCTGACAAAACAATACCTTTGGATAAGAGGATTCACTCCTTCCACTACTCATTCTAGAATGAACTCTACACATTGGAGAAATGTGCAACATGTACACAAATACATAGGTATTATGAACGAGGAATAGGAGGATATATGGTGTGATAAAGTCAACACACACATGATAGAATGATTTGTGGCCCTCCATCTAACAAATCATTATAATTTTGTCCCAATTGGATGTAGGTGCTAGAGTTTACTAGAGCTCTCATATGCATGCTAATATCAACCGAACTTGTGTCTTGTTGATTGGATTACCCTTCATTCCAATGCATGCCTTAATAGTTTGTAGCTTTACTCCATGCAAAAATTTGGTAAATATATTTCCATATTGTTCCTTTGTATTGACATGCTTCACCTAGACATCCTTTGACATCATCTTCACTCTAATAAAGTGTTAATGCACTTCTATATGCTTCAAACTTGCATGGAACACTGAATTTTGAGCCAAGCATATGCTACTTATATTGTCACAAAAAATAGGTACTTTCTTGACTTGCAAATCAAGACCAATAAACAACATCTTGAGCCACATAAGCTCACATGAGCCTTTTTCTAAGAATCTATAATCACCTTTGGTCAAGGAGAGAGCCACTACTGGTTGTTTCTTTGAATCTCATGAGATGTTCTTTTTCCTTAGAATGATAATGTGTCCACTAGTTCTTGTCCTATCATCTTTGGAACCTACCCAATCAGGATCACAATAATCTTGTGCATTTAATCCATCATAAAATGGATAATATAGCCCTTGATTGATTGATCCTTTGAGGTACCTAAGTACCCTTTTGGCTGCAACAAGATGAGGAAATCTTGGAAAATTGTGATAACACTCCAATTACATCTGCAATATCTAGTCTTTTCATAGTAGCATACAAGAGAGAACCAATTATTCACCTATAGATGGTCACATCATTCACTTCTTCACTTTCATGAGCACTTAGTTTAACATTTACTTCTAATGTATTTGAAATGGGCTTGCAATCACACAAGCCAAACTTCTTCAAAAGATCTAGAATGTATTTCCTTTACATCAAGAATATACCTTCCTCATTATATAGTACATCAATCCCAAGGAACTACCTCAAAATCCCTAAATCAAAGATTTTAAACTCACATTCAACCTTCCTCTTTTAATCATCATCATCCACTATAATGATCAAATCATCAACATGTATACAAATTAAAACAGTTTTGCTACCTTCCTTCTTCACAAAGAGTGATGGATCTGCATGACTCTGATTGTATCCACATTTCACTAAGTAGCCCCTAAGTCTTTGGTTCCAAGCCCTTGGGGATTTCTTGAGTCGCCTTCTTAAGCCTACATACATGATGCAAAAAACTCTCATCTTCAAAGCCTTGGGACTGCTTCATGAAGACTACCTCTTCAAGCTTTCCATTTAGGAAAGCATTCTTCACATCCAATTGGTATATCTTCCAACCTTTTGAAGCTAAAATTGCAATCAAACTTCTTACGGTGGACATCTTAGCTAGAGGACTAGTTGTTTCCTCAAATTCTATGCCATAGTTTTGAGAAAAACCTTTGACAACCAACCTCGCTTTAGATCTAGAGATGCTCCTATCTGCATGCCTCTTTACCTTCTACACCCTTTTGTTGCCAATGACTCTCATGTCCTTTGTTCTTGGAACCAATGACCAAGTATCATTTTCTTCAAGTGCCTTTACTGTCATGGACACAAAGGAAACCATCTTAAACCTTAGATTCCATGTGACTTTCCATATATCATGATTGCCACAAATTTTGGAGAACCTAATGCTTCCACTGCATCAAAAACGTGTCAAAACCCTAAGATGGACTGCCTACTTGCCTCATTCGGATATCAAGAGCTCATGTTTTGAATTGATGACATCATTAATGACATCATCAAGGGTTGGCCACATTCATAATCAGTCTTGCCAATACCAATCTTGGGAGCTCAAGGAGTCGTGACCACCAAGTAAGTACTTTCAAGTTCCAAGTCAAGTTATAGTCTTGTCTCTTGCTCTAGTCTTGTCTAGTCTTGTATCATGGACATCCTTTCTTGTCCTATTATAATCTCATAGTACAAGATCCTTTCTAGTTATTTCTTCTATCTAGTTCATATCCCTGAAGAGAATTCTTGTAATCAAGATATCTTGGTCCATACCCACAATCCAGGGTTGTGGGATCTCCTGTGTCATCTCTAGTCTAGTTTTCCATACCTAATGGTCCGCGGTTGTGGCACATCTTGTATCCATTACGTATTCTTGTATTTTTCTCCCTGCATGGGTGTTCTTGTAATCAAAATTGTAGTTCCAAAATCGTCTAGTCTAGTCAAAGAGAAGAATCTAGTGTTCCCCTAACATTTTGGCAAGACTACCTTCATCAAGACCAGGCACCATGGAGATTATTCGAGAAGAATTTTTTTCTACGCTTAAATTCATTCAACAACAAGCCCAAGGGATACGAGAAAACCAACAAAGGATTCAACAATAGAATATTCAAGATGTAATCACAGAAATTCAAAGGAAAATCCAAGAGCTAGAGATCATTGTAAGTTAATCTTCTTCAAGTACCCCCATGACAACTAACATGAAGAAAATTGCAAAAGTGAGCATGCCTTATAAATTTTATGGGACAAGATCGTAGTTTCGAGGATTTCTGCAACAAGTGAAGCTATTCATACGGATGAAACCATACAAGTACCTAGATGATGCTTCTCAAGTAGGACTCATAAGAGCTCTATTATGTTGCCCTCTTCTTTCATGGTTTGCACCTATCCCTAAGAAGGATATGGATATTTTGCATGATTTCAAGGCCTTTATTCAAGAGTTCACATCTTCATTTGGAGATACCAATTTCTTGCATGTTGCTGAAATAAAGCTAAGGAAGCTACATCAAGGAAATAGGCCTGCATCTACCTATGCATCAAAATTTAGACAAATAATTTGTGATCTCACATGGCACGAGGATTATTTTATCAATCAATTTAGATGGGGCTTACGTGATGATGTCAAGGACCTCATGCTAACCATGTTCAATGTAAATAATTTGAATGAATTCATGAATCAAGCAATTGAGTGTGACAATAGGTTGTTTGATAGAAAGCAAGAGAAGAAGATTTTTGTTCATGATTGAGAATACAAGTTTACCTTAGTTACTCAACAACACATGTTAGGAGAATCTCAACCAGAACCCATGTAGTTGGATAACATTAGGCTCAAACAACTTACCAAAGGAAAGAGAACATTAGAATGACAATGGATTATGATTTTTTTGTGGCGGTCATGATCATATGGTATTCAAATGTTGTAAGAAGAAGAAGCAAGTTGGAATTAGGACTTCTACAATCACCATCCCACATTAGAAGGATCATCATCAAAATAAAAAGAGGAGTACTACACATCATGAGAATCGTGGTCTTGATTCTACACCTAGGTATACTACAAACCCTTTCCAGTTTAATCATGGATATCCATCATCATCATGTTCCAGTACCTCATACCAAGAGCTCTAGAAAGACCAAGAGCTATGAAGATTCAAGTTCTAGAAGATCTCATAGTCACATAACCATTCCTCATGGAACTCGTCGCTTGAGGAGGAGGTGATGTCAAGGACACAAAGGAAACCATCTTCAACCTTAGATTCCATGTGACTTTCCATATATCAATATTGGCTTAGATTTTGGAGAGACTAATGCTTCCACTATGTCTCGAATGTGTCAAAACCCTAAGACCGACTGTCTACTTGCCTCATTTGGATATCAAAAGCTCATGTTTGGAATTGATGAAATCATTGATGACATCATCAATTCATAACCACCTTTCATGAACCACCCTTGAAAACCTATATAAGAAGGGGTAGGCCACATTCATAATCAATCTTGGCAATACCAATCTTGGGAGCTCAAGGAGTCTTGACCACCAACTAAGTACTCAAGTTCTAGGTCAAGTTCTAGTCTTGTCTCTTGCTCTAGTCTTGTCTAGTCTTGTATCATGGACATCCTTTCTTATCCTATTATAATCTCGTAGTACAAGATCCTTTCTAGTTATTTCTTATATCTAGTTCATATCCCTTAAGAGAATTCTTGTAATTGAGATATCTTATTCCATACCTACAGTCCCGGGTTGTGGGATGTCTTGTGTCATCTCTAGTCCAGTTTTCCATACCTTATGGTCCCAGGTTGTGGATGTCTTGTATTGGTTACATATTCTTGTACTTTTCTCCCTACATGGGTGTCCTTGTAATCAAAAGCGTAATTCCAAAATCTTGTCTAGTCTAGTCAAAGAGCACAATCTAGTGCTCCCCTGACATTTACTTCCTCCTCATTCGCTTCAATTCATTCCCTATGCTTGTTTGCTTCTTCAAAAAAGTTAGGTTCTTTACAAGGTATAACTTGACACATGTAGGCATAGTGTCCTACAATGAATGAGTCATAAGTTAACCTTTGAACAAGGTATTTTAAAGAACTTGGAGAAGCTTATAGGAGGTACAAAAGTGAGTTGCAAAGCAAAGAAGTTTAGTTCAATCAATTAGCAAAAGACCAGCCCTTGAGCTTATGGAGACATATGATAAGTTCAATAAAATGCACTATGTACTTTGGAGCATCAAGGAGAAAGAGTCGATACAAAATAGATAGGTTTGCGCATCGACTAGCTCAAAAAATGTACTATCTTTGGAAGACTCAATGAACTTCAAATGCTCATAGCAACCAACGTGATTAGAATCAGAAAAAATCATTTTACAGGAGTGATACACATAGGGTTGAGTGTATAGAATGCACTAGAGTACAAGGAATAGGAAAAATATTCCCTTGGAATGAATGAGACACTCAACGGTGGTACCTCTTATTTTTCAGTAATATGCAGAGATTGACCCTCAAGTAGAAAACCTAAAATTTCTCCCAATCTACTTAACCAAATGCTATGAACATTTAGAGGTGTAAATTAGACTTATACCTTTCTAATGAGCCATGCCTATTCTATTTTGGAGCTATGTAAAGAGAGCAGAAGCCTCCGTAAGCTTACTATTGGCGAAGATGATGATTTAAAAAAATGAAGGAGCAAGACAATGATGGTCAAAAGTGTATGTATATTGCTTCCATGTATTGTACAAGTCTTCTGAAGTCTTTATATAGACTTTTCAAGTGATCCAAGAATTTTACAAGTGGATTTTGAATTCAAATGAAGGGAGTAAGAGTTGTTGTAGGGAATCAACTCACTTTCCTACAATCTAGGAAAAGTGAAGATCTAGTTTGATCTACTTTTAGGTGATTAATTGCTTGATTGATTGCAACCCAACCACCACAAATTCATGGAATTTGGGCTTTGTTTTTATCCTTGTACATTTGTAAAGATCTAGGCTTTTAGAATGGTAAAAGATCCATGTAAATTATTTTTAAAAAATTACAATAAGTGAGCATAAGTAAAAGAACTCTCCAATAGATATTCCTTTGACATAATCCAAGCAATAGCTTTTGATGTAGATCAAACCCACCTCATTCATAGTCTAAGTTTGATGTTCCAAAAGCTTCCCCTCATGCTAAAGTATGCTTAAGTCTTCATTCTCTAATAGTTTGAATGCCTGGCATAACTTTGAATTTACAAAGCTTTATTCCATCAAGCAGCTTCATCATCATATCTACTACTTGCTTTTCAGTTGGAACAAAAGAAATGTCCATCTCCTTTGCCATGAGTTTCTCCCAAATGAAGTGGTAATGAACCTCTATTTCTTTGGTTCTCCCATGGAAAATAGGGTTTACTGCTAGATGCATGGAACTTATGTTTTCACCAAATATGTGAGGAACTCACAAGTCTTAAATCTAAACACAATGCTTTTAACCATATTGCCTCTTGAGTTGCTATAGTGAAATCTTTGTACTCTGCTTCAATTGAGGATAGATAAACTTTGCTTCTTGGAACTCCATGACACTAGCTTTGAACCTGCAAATGCTAAGTAATCAGAAGTACTTCTTCTATCATCCTTAGCACCTGTCCAATTGCATTTGAGTAGATTTTGATATCCAAATCTAAAGAGTAAGGATAGAATATACCTTCATTGATCGTAGCTTTGAGGTATTTAAGTAGTCTCTTAGTTGCATCCATGTGTGGAGTTCTTGGTGAGTGCATGAATTGACTAAGCACTCCCACACTATATGAGATGTTTGTCCTTGTATGAGTAGCATATATCAAGCTACCTACTAAGCATTGATATTCTTTAATGCCTTCAATTTTCTCAACTTCATAAGTACTTAGTTTATGGTTCATCTCCAAATAATTTACCTAAAGGTTTATTGTTCTCCATTTTGAAATTAAGTAGTAGATGCTAAATTTATCTTCTCTGAGTGAAATACATTCCTTCATCTGTTTATATCACCTGCATACCTAGAAAATATGTGAGCTCACCTAGATCATTGATTTTGAACTCCTCTTGCATGTGTCCCTTGATCCTCTGAATGCCATTCAGATCATCACATGTCACAATAATATCATCTACATATACACATAGATAGATAACATCATTGTGATCCCTTTTGATGAATAGAGAAGGATCTAAGCTGCTAGGTTTGAATCCTTGATCTTGAAGGTATGTAATCAGCCTATAAATCCAAGCTCTAGGAGCTTGTTTCAATCCATATAATGCTTTCTTAAGTTTGCAAACATAAGATGGATGATTAGGGTTTTCAAAACGTGGTGATTGTGACATGTATACCTCTTCACCTATCCAACCATTTAAGAATGCATTTTTCACATCAAGTTGGAGGAGTCTGTAATTCCTTGCAGCAGCTACACTTAGCAATGTTTTGATTATAGTCATCTTTGCAAATATTGAGAATGTTTCCTCATAGTCTCTACCATGAGTCTGTGAGCATCCTTTGGCAATTAATCTTGCCTTGTACCTGCAAACTGATCCATCTCAGTTTTTTTTAATTTTATATCCCATCTCCAACCAATTACCTTTTGATTTAGCAACATTGAAACCAAATCCCAAGTGCCCATCTCCTTCAATGCATCTATCTCTTCTTTCATGGACTTTTCCCAATCAGGGTTTCCCTTTGCCTCTTCATAGGTTGAGGGCTCATACCAAGACCTATTTTCTTCAAAAACGACATCTCTACTTGTAGTAAATTGCTTGCTTGAAGGATTATAGACATGTAACCCATTTGACTTTAGTCATAGCCAATAAACACTATCTTTATTGCCCTTTCATCTAGCTTACCTCTTATTTGTGATGGTACGTGTGTTGATGCAAATTAAACCCAAGCCCATATGTTTGGTTAATTAACTTATGCTTGATTTATTGGCATAAACTATGCTAGAATTCATACGATTAGTCTCTTGTGAAAAACCTTCATATTTATCCTTGTAAAAGTGGATTACACCCATGTGGAGTTAGGAAGCTTAAAAATCATGAATCAATTAGTTGTTGAGTAATAAGGGAATCTATCCTAAACTTTAGGATTCACCCTTTAGGTAGAAGTTTGAATTTGAATTCAAACTTTGGCTCCAAACATGACTATAAGAAGAGTGTCAAAAAGACCCACGTGTATCTCAAGGTTGGGAGTGCATTTTGAAGTACATTCATTGTGAAGTGAGAGCTCATTTCCTCACTCACCTCTCACACATTGATCAATGTATGATTGATCAATGTACAATGACATTATACTTGAACATGTTTTAATATATATATGATCATTACATTCTCATTTCACTTCTCTGTTATAACTCCATCAAAACAATGATCTTCTTAGAGCTTGTTCTGAGTGTGTAGTTGATCATTTGCTATGATTTAAAGCTAGTTACATTCAGCATAATTTCTATTACACTCCTACAAAGTTTCATTAGCATTACTTCTCGGGATTGTGAGATATTAAAATAAAATATCTGGATGGAGCTATGACTTTCTAAACTTCTTTCTCTACATGTATTCCATCATTTTTTATGAAATCACTCATGATTGATAGCGTAGTTAGTTAATTAGAGTTAACCAAAAGGCATTGAGTCAAGTGCTGCTGTGCATAGAGAATTGTTCAAAACACTGAGGAGGTGTAAGAACAAAAATAATAAGTTTTTTGTTGTTGGATCAACTCCAACATATATGTTTTAATCCATCATTGAGTGGATCATCTTCCAAGATACGTATATGATTATTTGTGTTGATTAGCAACCAAAGAGGTCAATAGCCTCCAACCATCATTCTTAGCAAGTGTGAAGCAGGATCTAGCTACACCACTTCATCTGTTGTGACTATCCACCATCCCCTCCAACAGTGGTATCAGAGCAACAACAAGCAAGATGGGAGATCGATTTCATCCTTCATTGACAAATTGGACAAGAACAACTACTCAGCATGGTCACTTAGGATGCATGCCTACCTTCAAGGGAGAAGTCTATATGGATACATCTCAGGAGTTGAAGAGATGTCAATCTTCAAGACCAAGCAACAACCAACAAGGGAAGAGCAAGAACGGTTGACCACATGGTGTGCAAAGGATGACCTTGCCAAAGTCATATCTACTAAACTCAATCTCTGATTTCTTGTTACGACATGTTAGGAATTGCAAGAACTCTCAAGAGACTTGGGAAGTACTCTCATTATATTTCTCATCAAACACAAGAGTTAGGAAGAATCAGTTATGGATGGAATTTAAAACTCTAAAGAAAGAACCAAAGCAAGGAGTGGCTGACTATATAACCAAGATGAAAGATGTGGCTGACCAGCTTGCAAGCATTGGAGAGGAGATAGAAGAAGAACACATAGTGAGGTAGATCATTAATGGAATCAAGGTTGATGACAAGTGGGAGTCCTTCACCACAGTAGTGGACCTCTACATGGATATGCAAATACTTGATCTCAACACCTTGATGGGGCAACTCTTCACCCATGAGACAAACCTCAACAAGAATGGTGACAACTCTAGAGGTAATCAATCTTCTATCCTTTATACAAATAAGAATAAAGCTAAGGATAGTGGTAAAAGCAAGAAGCATGAAGAAGGCGCTAATACCTCTCAAGCAAAATATGCAAAAAGAGAAAGAGGTGCTAGAGGAAGGGGAGAGGAGGAAAGCAAGGCAAGGGGAGACCCTACAACAATTCACCTTGCAACATTTGTCGTCTTAACAACCACACCATAGAAGAATGCATCAAGAATACAAGGAATCAAAGGGGAAGAGGCTTCCATAGAGGTAGTTATGGGCAATCAAGAGGCAGCGACAACAATGGTGGAGGCAACTACAACCACAAATACAATCAAGGCTATAACAACAACAATTATCAAGGAGGATTTAAAGGAAGAAGCGACTACAAAAACTATACTGACGACCAAGAAGAATCATTACTCATCATGAACATGACCTCCAAGCAAGGTAAAGATGATGAACATCTTTTCTACATTGATTCAAGTTGTTCCAATCATGTGGCTAAAAATGTAGCTCTATTATCTGATCTTGAAGAACCCAAAGAAAAGCATGAATTACAAATAGGTGATGATACTAAACACTTAGTCAAGAAAATTGGAAATGTCAAAACATTTGATGGTAGCATGAACCTTTTGAGTAAAGATCTGTATATGCCAACTATAACCAAAAACCTAATTAGTATAGGGCAGATTGTTGAGAAAGGTTTATTGGTCAAATTCACTAAGCATGAAGCATATGTGGAAGACCCCCAACAAGGCTTCAAAAGGATTGCAAAAAGATGAGAGGTCTAATAGATTATTCACATTTGAAATTTAAGACACAAGGAACATAGCACTATTCAATTTTAAAGATCAAACCTTATCTAAGTTAGAAATATGGCACAAACGGATAGGACACATAGGAGAAAGAACTCTGAAGCAAATATGTAGGGACCGAAGTGTGCTTGGCATTCCTAATGGGACCAAGCAACATATGATATAGAAATGTGCAACATGCCAATTTGGCAAAGCTCATAAACAACCATTCAACAGGAGAGGATACATTTATGAAGACTATTTGGAGCTTGTACATACTGATGTATGGGGTCCTAACAAAGATCCATCCATCTTAGGTTCAAGGTATTATGTTTCCTTTATTGGCGATTACAGTAGATGGACAATCCTTTATTTCATGAGGCATAAAGATGAGGTATTAACATGCTTCAAGAAGTACTTGGCACTAGTTGAAAACCAAACAAGAAGGAGCTTGAAGAGGATCAAATCTGATGGAGGTGGTGAGTACTTTTCACATGAATCTGATTCATTTCTATAGGATAGTCGCATAAAGAGGGAAGTAACTACAAGATACACTCTTGAATTGAATGGAGTGGCAGAGAGAAGGAACAGGTTAATTGTTGAAGCTACTAGGTCTATGTTAAATTAGAAGAAATTACCTAATTATCTATGGGCAGAGGCTATTTCCACAACCTCTTACTTGGTCAACATGCTTCTATCCAAATCATTGGATGATATGACACCCTATGAAGTATGGAATGGCACGAGAGGTTATTGGACTGTTGCAAAATATTTGGGTACATTGCTTATGCACAGATCCCCTCATAAATTAGAGGAAAGCTTGACCCTAAAGCTAAGAAACATATATTTTTTGGGTATGATGAGAACCAAAAGGGGTATTGATTGCACAATCCCACTAACAAAGCATTTACAAAGATCCTTTTAAACATATTAGTATATAATAAGTATCTTTTGATCAAGCATCATTGAATGCTATATTAGGGACTCCTTGAATTTATTTTTCTAGAGCTAAAAAACATATGACATATTCTATGAAGGAACTTTCATCATGTAAGAATTCTACAAGTAGAAGAGTTACCATAGCTCATGTTCATAATTGTGATGTTGTTGGTGTGGGAGAACTGGAACATAAATCAAGAGCACGTGGTAATTTTACTCTTTCTAATGTTTTGTATGTATTAAACGATCAAGAAAAAAATTCTTTCTCATTCAATATTTCAAATAGATGGCTACACATGGATTTTAAGGAAGAATTCATGTCAAATCATTACACCTAATGAAGAGAAATATCTATAATAAGGTTAAAATAGAAGTGGCATGTTTCTTTTGTCAAAAATTAAACATGTGAATCTTTCTAGGTCATCTACCTCTTCAAAGGAAGTATGAAGTTATGAGATGCAACATTTGATCATGTGAATTATAAGAGTTCTCAAGAATATAAATATCAAATGTATGGTTGAAATTTACCGAATTTTTATTTATCGGATGAAGCACATCCTTGTGATGGATATATTGAAAGAAAGTTACACAAACTAAGACTCAAGTAGGATAGATTTATTATAAGGACTAGAAAGTGTTGATATATTTAGGTAGTGATGTGTGTGAACACACTAGGACCACCGGGGCACTTTTTCCCTCTTTAGGAGGTTTTTCTCCCCCAGCTTATATATACGCCTATTGCCGTAATGGGCTACTTATCTTTGTACATTCTCTGGTAATACATTCAGTATTGTGTGTTTGTGCTCTAAGCTTCTTCATCTTCCTTGTGTTGTTTGAGTGCTTCCACAGACATCTATCTCCAACAATTGGTATCAGAGTAGGTCTCAGAATCGTATAAATTTTGGTGAGCATACTCAGGGTGTTTTCGAGATCAAAACGGCTTCGCTTTGTGGTGCCGAAATCGCGATCTGAGCTCGTTTCGGGCTCCGAACGCACTATCACAGTGCTTGTGCAGGCTATTTCGTCTTTTTGTGCCAAAGGTATATACTAGTTTCTGTTCGTCAGTTTAAGCATCTCGAAGTCTGCTAGAGGTCCAGCAAAACTCGTCTGGGCAGTTCTGTTCAACTTTTTGAGATACAGTCAATTTTTTGCATCAAGGTATTTTAGTCATCGGCCATGGCTGAAAGCAGTGATGTATTCTGTATGTTGGCTGTTGAGGATAAGTTGGATGGTACCAAATACCCATTATGGGCTTATATGATGCGACATGTTTTGGTTGCAAAAGGATTGTGGAACATTGTGCACGGTGTTGAAAGACGTCCTGTTACACCTGTAACGACAGATACTACAAATACAGGTGCTGGAGCTGATGAAGATGGTGTTGAAGATATTCCACAGATTCCTGTTCGTGCTGTTGTTTCTATTGCATCTACTGCACAGTGGATTCGTTGGGATGGCAGAGATGCCCAGGCACATGCATTGATAGCTTTGTCTGTCAAACGTGCCATTATTCCTCATATTCGCTCTTGCAGAAGTTAGGGATGCTTGGGATACACTTACCACATTGTACCAAGCTAGGAATGAGGCTCGGGTTGCTTACCTCCGAAAATAGTTGGAGAGTGAGCACATGAATGAAGGTGATTCTATGGACAGTTTCCTAATGAAGATCAAAGATTTAAAGGAATAGTTGATTTTTGTTGATGAGGTTATACCAGATAGCTCACTTGTGCAGACCGTTCTGAATGGTCTTCCTGATTCATATCAGAGTTTTGCTTCTACTCTTCGGTTGATGATGAAAGGCAATCCGAATGCCTTATCATTTGAGGAGTTAGTATGTGTTCTGTTGCAGGAAGATGAGTTCAGGCAGAACAGGTCCATTATGCGTGTTGCAGATCAAGCTTTCCTGGCTAGTTAGAAGGGCAAAGGAAAATGGAGCTCTTCTACTAGTAAGCAGAAATCTGCAAATGCTGCACATTCAAAGAACCAAGATAAAGATGAGAAGAAATCAGAAAAGCAGAAATTTTTTTGCAAGTACTGTAAAGGGAATGATCATATCATAAAGAACTGTCCAAAACTGGCTGCAAAAGAGGCAAAGAAAAAGGAGGCTAGAATGGTTGTTGCAGAAGCCTCTACACCAAAAACATAGTCTGCTAATCTTGTGCAAGAAGAATAATGGGCGTTTACTACTGTTTGCAATTTTGACCCATCTTCTCATGAGCAGTGCATGTCTGCAGTGGACTCAGATGTTTGGTACTTTGACATTGGGGCGACCAAACATATTACCTCGCAGCATAGTTTCTTCTCTTCACTCGAGCCTACCCCTATACGGAATACTGTTTCATGCGCCAACAACTCCTCTTATCCTCTTATGCGAGTTGGTAAGATCATTTTGACTACTACTGATGGTAGTACTTTCACTTTGTCAGATGCTTTATTTGTGCCAGGGATCAAGAAGAATCTATTATCAGTTTCTGCATTAGCCAAGATTGGCTTGGTTGTGAAATTTGTTGATGACAGGTGTATAGTTCATGATCTGTCAAATGGCGATGTGATTATTGCTTCTGGCATTTTATGTCATGGGCTGTATAAGCTCATAAACTACGAAAGATCTTTGAATGATTCGGCATGTGTAGTTCATGATTCTCAGGCTATGTCAGATGCAAAGCTTTGGCATGCACGCTTTGGTCATCTGAATTTTGCTAGTTTGTTATGCCTGCAGAAATCTGATATGGTGTCTTCTTTGCCCAAGCTTGATGCACCTGGAAAACATGTATGTGAACACTGTATTTTGGGCAAAATGCAGTGTTCCTCCTTTCCAAAAGATGGTTCAGTTTAGGCTACGCAGAAATTACAGCTTGTACATAGTGATGTCTGTGGTCGTATGCAGACACCTTCTTTTCAAAACTATCTTTACTTCGTGACTTTCATTGATGATTTTTCCAGGCATGCATGGGTATATCCATTGAAGGCAAAGTCCGAAGTGTTCATGTGCTTCAAACAGTTTTTGGTTTTGGCTAAAAATTTATCAGCATGTAAAATGGGCACCCTCCGTTCTGATCAAGGGGGGGAATATATTTCTTCTGGTTTTAATGCATTTCTGGCTGAACATGGGATAAAACACCAGTCTACAGTGCCGTATACACCTCAACAGAATGGAGTTGCTGAACGGAAGAACAGGTCACTCATGGAGATGGCGAGGTGTATGGTCAAGAGTTAGGCTTTATCACATAGTTTCTAGCTTGAGGCTGTCATGTGTGCAGCATATGTACTTAATAGGTATCCCACTAAAGCGCTACAATCTATCACTCCATATAAGGCTTGGCATGACCGCAAGCCATCTGTTGCTCATCTGCGTGTTTTTGGTTGTTTGGCATATGCATTAGTGCCTGAACAACATCGCAGAAAATTGGATGATAAGGTAGTAAAATGTATTTTTGTTGGGTACAGTTCTGAAAGTAAAGGCTATTGTCTGTATCATCCACATACTAAATGCATTCTGGTTAGCCGTGATGTTGTCTTTGTGGAAGATGCTATTCAGCCATTGCTTTCATGTACTAAGGAGACATTTGTTAGCTCCAAAGACATGTATGATACATTGATGCCTCTTTTTACAGGTGGACAGTCTAGTGCTGGTCCTAATGAGGCAACTTCTCAGCCTTTGCAGTTCATATGATGATGCAGATCATTCTATTTCTGATGCAGATTTACATGATGCACTTGTTGATGAGAGAGCTGATATTTAGCGAGTGGTTTGATTGAGGGAACACCAACACTTCCTATCTACAAAGAAGGGAAAATCAAGTATCATTAAGCTTTGGGTTCATCAAAACCAAAGCCTTAACCTTTTTCTTCCACTCATTCCTCTAGTGATGCTGATTTGCAAAACAAGAATAGATGCCAATATTGTTGGAAGGCTAGTCATACATTTGATGAGCGTAGAAATCCTAGAAAACACAATGACAAGAAGAAGGAATCCCCCATGTCTACTGCTAAAATATCTTAAAATGCAAAGAATGATGAAGCTAACATGGCTAAAGATTTTTGGGCATGTGTTGTTACATTTCATTATGATGCATTACTACATTCTAAATGTATGGTTGTGAGTGAGGCTGATTTGGATTGGTTCTTTGATAGTGGTGCTTTGAAACACATAACTTCATGCAAAAGTTTTTTTGCATTTTTGAAAAATGCACCCAAAGGAGGACATGTGGCATGTGCAAAGAATGCCTCTTATCGTATGATCACAATAGGTGAAATTGAGCTCATGGTTGCAAACGAAGATATGATTCTCTTAAGAAATGTATAGAATATAGCCGATATCAAGAAGAATTTAACTTTAGCTTCTTTGATAGCCAAATATGTATGTCATGTCCACTTTATTGATGATAAGTGTATGGTCCATGACTTTAGCAATTATTATATTATCTTGATGTTCGGCACATGCAATGGTTTGTATCTCTGGGATACATACAAGAGGGGTACTTCAAATGCCTTGGTTTTGCATACTCCCTCCATGGCTAAAATGGAGCTTTGGCATGCTCATTTTGGTCACTTGAACTTGAATAATTTGATCTACTTGGAAAATAAGAAAATGATTATTGGTTTGCTAACATTTGAGTCCATTGAAAAGCATGCTTGTGAAAGTTGCATTCTTTGAAAATTCCATCATCCTTCTTTTCCAAAATATAGGCATACAAACATTATAAGAAAATTATAGCTTGTTCATAGTGATTTATGTGGTCCATTAAAGACTCTATCTTTTGGGAAACATGTATGTTATGTTAACTTTGTTGATTATGCTCCTTGACATACATGAGTGTATCATATGAAAGCAAAGAATGCCATATTTTTTTGCTTTAAAGCATTCCTAGCTATGGCTGAAATTATTTTTGGAATTAAGCTTTTGACTGTACCCATAGATTCTCGTGGTGAATATATGTCAGATGAGTTTAATCATTTTCTTCATGAAAGAAGAATTTCACACCAATGTATGTTGTCATATACTCTTCAGAAAAATATTGTTCTAGAGCATAAAAAAGGAACGCTCTTTGAAATGGCACAATGTATGGTTAAAGCAAAGCACCTTCCTAACAATATTTGGATGGAAGTGGTCTAAGTTGCATTATTCGTTATTCGATAATTTTATTATTTGTGAATAATTACAAAATCTTTGGAAGAACCCTTACTATTGGAATGAATTATTCGAGTCCAGGTTAGCTTATTTGGACAAGTCTGAATAGTTTTTGCACGACAATTTGGAGATTTTTCGATCGAAGGTACTTTCGATCAAAATTTTCTTTACTAAAAAATTTTTTGATCAGAAAGGTTTTCAATCAAAAAAGTTTTCGATTGAAAAGTATTCAATTGAAAAGGTTTTAGATTGAAAATTTTTTAGATTGAAAATGTTTTAGATTGAAAACCTTTTAGATTGAAAACATTTTAGATCAAAAATATTTTAGATTAAACATATTTTAGAATGAGAATATTTTTGATAGATTGAAAAGATTTTACATTGTATTTTATTTATCTAAAATTCTTTGAGAGAGAGAGAGAGAGAGAGATTTATTTACCCATACACGATGTGAAAATTCATATAAACAGATGATCGTCCAACCAAAATCTCCATGGCTGCTCTCTTTCCATCATGATTGTCGAGAATGTGTGCACATCATTAGAGAGGTTATACTATTGAGCTCAATAAAAATCCGTTCCTCAGTCTCTACATTTATTGTTTGGGTGAATGTCTAATGGGCTTCAAGTGCCGGGAAGAATAACTCCATGAGAGTGCAAATATGATATCACTCGATGTGTGCGCCATGACGATGCAAATGGAGCAATTCTGTTTGTTTGTACTGTGCATCTAGTGTGAGTAGAGATGTGTATAGGTAGGAGGTGGATTAAAGGTCCAACATAGACATGGTGTCAAAAGTTCCATGTCATTAAAAAAATAAAAAAAGACAAAATGAAGAAGGCAATGATAGATCACTTGCACTTTGGAACCAGACTAAGAGAGCTTCATTATTAGATCGTGAGGGATATATAGGCAAAAAAAGGATTTCAGTCCATCTTTAGGGTGCTGAGAGAAGAATTATAGAAAAAGAGCGAGTGAGAAAGCAAGAGAACCGAGAGAGATAGAGACACAGAGAGAGAGAGAGGGATAGAGAGAGAGAGAACCGAGAGAGAGATAGAGGGAGAGAGAGAGAGTGAGAGAGGATGAGAGTAAGAGTGTATGAGCATGCATATATGTATGCATGTATGCATATGTATGAATTTGAAATGCATATGCATATAAGAGGTAGATGAATGCATGTGTATGTATGCATAAGTGCATGTGTATGTGTGATGAATGCATGTGCATGTTAGAGAAGATGCATATTAGCATATATAAACATGTGTATTAGTGTGTGGATGATTAATATGCATGGGCATGAATTGTATTATGAGAGTATGCATGCAAAGTGCATTAGTATATATGAGAGATGTATTAGCATGTTAAACATAAGAGTGTTAATTAGCATGAAATAACATAAGTTTAAGTTATGTTAAGTTTTGAGTGTTAGGATTATAAATGTTAGTTAACAATGAATGTTGACATCCATATATGAGTATGTATGAATGTATAATTATGAAAGTATGCAATAGATGCATGTATCAGTATATTCATGAGTATTAAGAATGTAAATGCATATATTAGTTTATATGCATATAGGAATCTATGACTATGTGCTTGAGAAATGCATGAATGGATTTAAGTTTTAGTATGCATGAGTGTATGTGGTTTGCATGTACATTTGCATAATAATGCATGATAATCTATGCATATGAAAGTAGGTATGCTAGCATAAAGGTATGTAAATTAGTATAAGTTTATTAAATTATGATAGCATGTATATGCATAAGTAAATCTAAGTATAAATGCATGTGCCTACATAAACCTAAGAATGAATGCATATAATGTGAATGCACGTATATGAGTAATTACTTAGATATTTAAGGATGCATAAAGCACCTATAAGTAAAATTAATATATGAGCATAATGTATGTATATGAGAATGAGAATACATAAAAGTTGAATGCATATGTATGAGTGTATATAAGTATAAATGTATGCATATGAATGCATCTAAATGAGAAATGCACGTGCATGTATGCATGCGTATTGTTGATGAAACGTTACACTCTCTAGAATAGTATCGTTGCTTATCTAGACTTTACCCTTGGATTTCAACCATATTACCTGAACCTGAAAACAGTGAGGATTTATTTCCTCCACCCCAAAATAGGAATACTCATCCTAAACAAACAAAAAAGCAAGAAAGAACATTCTCTCTCTTCTCTCTCTTTCTTTGTCTCTCTGTCTCTCTGTCTCTCTCTCTCTCTCTCTCTCTCTCTCTCTCTCTCTTTCTCTCTCTCTCTCTCTCTCTCTCTCTCTCTCTCTCTCTCTCTCTCTCTCTCTCTCTCTCTCTCTCTCTCTCTCTCTCTCTCTCTCTCTCTCTCTCTCTCTCCCTCGGTGTATGGACCTGAAACGAACATTAGTTAAATCGATGATTTCTAGTTTTTATTTATAAGATTTAGTTATGCATACACTTCACATCGATAAGTGTTTGTTTATATAATATTAATTAGTTTTAAGTTATTTAAGTTATTTAATAACTACTTTTATATTAATATATGTATATATGAAATCATACTAGTAGATACTAAATCAAATATTCATACATATCTCACATAATTAAATGCTCTTCTGCACTCGCAAATAAACAATCATATATATGCATACATATATAGACATGTGGACTTCAAGTTTTCTCCCTCGCATGGAGAATGGGAAAAGCCTTCAATAGCTTGACAAAATACAATGCTTTCTTGATAAAACTCTATACTATTATAAATCTTGGGTAATCAAACACCTGGAATATTTGAGGGTTTTTTCGCTTGACTCATTTACCATTTTATGTACTATGTTTTAGAAGCATATACTTTAGGGATTCCTACCCTTATCCATTATACTCATTAAACACTTTAAACATTTATAAGGTATATAATTACATAAATGATTAGAACTTATGAAGCACATCAGAGTCTAATCATATACATATCTTCTCATCTTCATGAAGTCACTTAGGCATAAACATAAACATAAAGACCCATAACTATTGCAATACATTCATACACATGCGCATACATATGATCATGATTAATATATGGATACTCATATTAGTTGTTTACATGCAACTACTTAAGACTTCATAAACATAAGTAATTTAAATGTCGAGATCTTTGATCAATTCCAAATCTTCAGAGCTTTGTTGCCTTCAGGTACTAAGAAGAAAGATTAGTCAAATCAAACAAATGCATCAAAAATACTCGAGAGAGATAGCAGTTAATCAGTCTCTAAACAAAACTTTTTTATTTTTCTGAATTTTTTATTTGGATAAGGAAATCCCTCCGACATCTATCCCCACCAAACCTGCATATCGTCCCAATGGGCCGACCTACAATTCATGGAAAATAGCATCACATTCTTTGGAAAAAAACTTATAAATTGATATTAAATAAGATGATGAAAAATGCTTCTAAATTCAAATTAAGTTTCTGATAATAAAGAAAATTCATAAAATTATCTAAATGTGAAGTGGAAATCATTTCGTGCAATGCATGAAGTCAAGAAGAAAAATTTAGAAAATTCTATAACAGTCATTTAGACAGTCACAGTACTTACCATTTCATTAACCTTGTTCACAAGTAAGATTTTATTTATATAAGTATTCTATCTTGTATTTCTTAGTCGTCTGTCATAAGATACATCTAACTAATTCTTCTACAATAGACCTCCGCCTCATATAGCCCGCAATACATTTCAGCAGTGATTTCGAGACCACAACTGAATCATATTAATTTTTATTTTTCTTTTTCTTTGTTTTCTTTTTTCGTTTTCTTTTTCCATCTTGCAATAGCCATTAATGTACAACTTGATGTATTCATTTTTTCTTTCTTTTTTTCTTCGTAAATTTTTTGTTTAAGGGGAAAGGCTTAACCCTTAATCAGAGCCGAGGATCTAGAAGCATGCTACGATCAGAACTAGGATTTCATTTGCTAAACGGTTTCAAAAAATAAGGAAGCCTACTTGTATAAACTAAATTTACTTTTACTAAGGGTTGCAGGTCAAGTGTTCCTCTCTCCTATCCTCATAACACATTATAAGCTCCCTGAATTGGGCCTTCAACTTGCATACACATTCTTCTTTGATTTCTTTTTCATTATCTATATAATTTTCATAAATTTCCTTTTATACGAGAAATAAATCAATTCCGAAGTATGAAATGCATAAAAAGGAACTTTTATAAACATTAAAGAACAATTGGAATTATTTCACCTATTATGCTTCATCTTCATCTTTGTCTTCCCGCAAGTCTTCATCTAGTTCAAACTCACTACTTGCCCTTCTCTTAAATAGCTTCATCCTTTGACCTGGTTTTAAACTCATCATTTTTCAACTTTTTCATCTGTAAAATAAGTTCATAAAATAGTAAGTATTTTTTAAAAAGAAAACTTTCTTTTGTTTAATCTAATATTTAAATGCTTTGTAATAATTTTGTTAATCAATATGTTTCATATTCAAAGAACTCTTAAATTCTTTGTATTTGTATTTTGTAAAAAGAGAACTTCTTTTTATTTATCAAAATGTTTCATATTCAAAAGACAAAGGAAAAAATAACTCTTAATTTGTTTCATAATCTAGTAGTTAAATTCTTTACATTTTTCATAGTTTGTTTTATCTTCAAATGCATGTTTTAATCATTTATCTATTTTTTACAATGATAAACTCATCTATTTTCTATAATGATAAACTCTTAGTTTTCTTCTTTAGTTTTAAAGGTTTTGATTGTTTTGAATTTATGTTCATAGTGTTCTCAATTTTTAAATAATGTTATCAAGGAGTTGTTTTTCTGTTTCACTCATTTGTTTCACATAGTTCTCTGTAGTTTTTCATTTGATCTCTTCTTTCTTAATGCCTTCTTGTTTGTTATGTTTGTTAGTTTGAGTTTGTAATTTC
>CM035417.1:113113451-113125951 GCA_020310875.1 Ceratopteris richardii | reverse complement strand
ACGGACACAGCCTCGATTGACTAAATTTACGGCGAAAATCCCAAAAAACATGTCGATCGCGATAGACACCATCGATTGCGATTGATAGGACTAACGATTGACTCTGTCGATCGCGATTGACACTGTCGATCGCGATTGACACTGTCGATCGCGATTGACGTGTCGATCACGACCGACAGGCCTCGATGGACACCTCTGTCAATCCCGATTGACAGACCTGTCGATCGCGATTGAAAGGCTTTTCGGCCAAAAAAATTAGGGTTTTTATTCCAAGTCTTTGGGGTAATTTTGGGCATAATTAGCAAGCTATTCGTGATTTGTGAGGTCCCTACACGTGCTTTTTTGAGAAAAATCCTGTGATCTGTTAGCCTGTTTGAACCCTGTTTTAGCACCAGAACCCTGAACTGACATAACTTTCCCATACGAAATCCGTTTGCTGTGATTCTTGTCTTGTTGGAAAGCTCGTGGGGAGTACAACCAAAATTAATATAGGATTATTGGATATAGTATTTTGAAGTTGACCATATCCAGGGGGAACAAAACCAGGGGATCTATAGAATTGTTTTCCATAAAGATAAAAGGCTAATTGGTATCTAAGCTACATGAATGAAAGTGCTTGGTTTTGTCCTTTGAATTTAAGTCTTGAGCTAATCTTGGGACTGATACAGCTCTAGTGAGAGCAATTGAGAGCATCGAAAGCAAGAGCTTTGTGCAAGCTTGAGAATCCGATTCTCGAGCACTAAAGAACAAGGAATCAGCAAGAAAGGTCAGAATATTCTCAACTCCCTTTGTCAATTCCTAGCTTAGACTAAGTTCGAGTAGTGCTAGGAGTAAGTCAGGACACGATAGGCACCTGACAAGTCAAAGACTATCTAAGAAATCAAGTTCAAGAGATAACCTGTGTGTGACCGAGAACTTTAAAGGAAAAGAACTTAACGTGGGACGATCAACTCAAGTGCGGAAAATCAAATGAAATATTCCTGATGACGCGATATCAGACAAGATCATAAACACGATAACACACTAAAAAAGAATCAAGTGACTGACACCAATCGATCGGCAACGAGGTTGTACTTGGGCAAATTTAGGCTATTCAATTAGGCTTATGAACCTTAGATCAGGGCGACATCTAGGGAGAGATAGACAAATTCTTAGGTCTTTAGAGGCTAGTGTCAACCACACTGCTAGTTCTTGGGCCAAGCAGTTGAGCCACCACTCATACTACCCTAGCTCTGAAACTAGTGAATCAGAGATGTCTCATGGTATGGAGAGACCTACGAGAAGTACAAGTGTGCCATATTTGCACAGGGTAGAAGGCCCGTACAAGACGCAGTTGGAATACCTTAGGACCAACCGATTAGGTGCTAGCATCTATGAAGACGGCCTAGGAAGATCCGTGGTCCAGATTAAAAACCCTGAACAATCCATTGGAATAGAACACCCAGCTATAAAGTTTGAAAATGGAGCATACTTGGACAAAGAAGGAACCATATACGTAGTCACCAGTCACCCAGATAGGACAGACGAATTCGGAAATGTGATCCCAGAAGCGGACATAGGTGACCTGGATCAAGGAAACATGGGTATAGAGCCAAGGACCCCTCGAGGGAAATCTGTTCTTACTAGAATCCTCAATCTAGAGTGGATTCCCAAGGATAATAAGAGCATAGATCTACTCCTAAAGCCAAGGACCCCTCGAGGGAAATCTGTTCTTACTAGAATCCTCAATCCAGAGTGGATGAAGCCTTTTGGAGGTATAAATCAAATAGGCCAAATGATGTAGGGTCAATCCTGATCTATGAGTTCAAAGATCCTGATAGCCCAGGCAGAGTGACTTACTTAGATCACGCTTCAGAGAGGATCTTTGTGGTTACAGAACATGACAGGCATGCTTATACTTGGAAGGGTGAATTCATTTTCCCCCAACCAAGATTGAACGTGTCATATGGTCACCCGAGAGCTGGAACATCCCAAGCTCATGGAACTCAAAGAGACAGAAGTAGAGATAGGCCAGAAGAGCTCCCAGGAATCAAAGAAATGCGGATGAGTTCCCTCTACCAAGACCAAGAGAGCACACAAGGAGTTTGAGACCGACTCAGCTAGTTAAGTCCATGAAGAACTACTTCGATGGCACTAGAGATCCATACGATCATGTGGCTGAGTTTAGGCAAGTCTTGAGAGCTGAACAAGTTGAAGATCTGTTCATGCAGTACAATGCCTTTAGTCTAACCCTTAGGAACACTGCCTTGACATGGTTTCAGCCACTAAACGAGAGGCAGTTCAGGAGCATAGACCAACTTCTAGAGGCATTCATTATCGAATTTTCTAAAAGTGGCATAAGACGTAACACTTCCTCGCTGATTCACAGCTTCAAGCAAACCCCTCAAGAAACCGTGAGACTTGCTAGAAGAAGATTTAGGCAATACCTGGAGAGATGTCGTGTCCCTGAGTTACCCACACGAGCTAAATAAGTGGCTTTATTCTTGGATGGATTGCTAAGTACCAAATTGAGATCATATGTGTACTTGAAGGACCCTAGGACCATAGAAGAGTGTGTATGCATGTGCATTGACATCGAGGATAACCTAGGGGAAGAACTAGAGCTTTCCAAAATCTACAAAGACTCAGATAGTGCCTCTAGCCTCTCTTCCTCACAATCCACATCAATTGAGAAACTTGCAGAGAAAGTAGCTCAGAAATTAGGTGTCACTAGCAAACAAATCCCAAGATTTGCCCCAGTGAAAAGATGCTATACTTGTGGAGGTGACCATATGGCGAATGTATGTCCCATTATGGCTCAACCCCAAGTAAATCCTAGTAGCCAGTACTCCACCATAGAACGAAGATACACAAATCACTCCGCACAAGACTGCCCATACAATAAGCAAGCGGTTAGGCAAACCTACCCTCAGCCATACCAGCAAGGCAGATACCAGAGTCAATACCCACCCCAACAGTATACTAGGCCTCAGCAAAATTACCAACCGCAATATCAGACCCAATTGAGACCCCCGCCAGTGCTAGCACAACAACCACCTGCTCCTACTAATGTGATTCCGGTAAAGTATGCTGCTGCAGAAGAAAACCTGAATAGAGCTATAGTCCCAGTAACACCATTAATCTCAGAATGTGATCCGAGTGACCATAGCTTTGATTCTACGCATGTTGATAGTCCCCAAGCTTACTACATGCAGTCTCCTGAACATGGTGAGTCCTACTACAGTGAGGAACCGAGTGAACCTAATTGGGAGCCAGAATATGCTAATGTCATGTACGCAAACCCCAACCTAGGCAGGTAAGACCCCCATTCCCTAGAGGGCCATGCTACAGATGTCAGGGTGATTACCTCATTCGTGATTGTCCCTTACCTCCTCCTACACAACCCCAGTCAGTGACGATCCAGGGCTATTGCCAGGAGTGTGGAAAGGAGCATCTTTTACGAGAGTGCCCAAAGAACCCTAATAATATGCTGAAAATCACTCCTATCAATGTCGTAGGGTTAGTTGTAGACTCCACAGGAAGTGTGACGTCCACTACACCAGTGCAAGTGATCACTAGAGCCCAAGCCTTGCAACAGAACCAAAGCGTAGGCCAGGAAAAGAGCCCAGATGTTAGTGAAACGGAGAGCTTGACAAAGAAGAGGACTAGAGCTTGGAGAGATAGTCATGAAAGAATGAAAAGGCAATGGGCTAAGAAAATGAGTGAACTCGAGGAAAGCCTAAGAGAAACAAAATTCAGGATAGCTGAACTTACATCTCAAACTCCCTCTCACACTACCCCTCCTCCATCATTCCCAAATCCATCCGACCACCACCTTCCAACTCGCCTCACCTAATTCCACCACCCCCTAGAGTAGGATCAATCCTAGCAGATCCCACTCCCGAGGACCTAAACATGATGCTTAAAGCATATCAGGCCAGAATCCAAGATGGACCAAACGTAACTGATCATGAAAAGTGCTACCCTAGAGTAGAATTAGAGCTTGAACGAACTAAAATTTGTGCTAAGATGGTGGAGTTGGCTCAAACCATGTTTGAAGCCAGCGGCCTTTTTAACATATCGTGCTCAGCCAAGACGCAGCTGCACTTTGAAGGACTATTAGAAAGAATAGAGAGGCTAATTGCACAATTAGAAAAGGAACCCGTCTCTCAACACAAGGACAAGGCAAGTGAAAGGGCAGGTGTTCTTGCCTAGGAAGCCTATGTGCCTAACTCTACAGATCCAGACACATCATCTTCTATGAATCGGTTCACACCAGAATTCCTACGCGAGATTCAAGAAGACAAATGGGCTAAAGAGAGTGAAGTCCTCCCTCCCATTGAACTTGTGGATGATGCACAGGACCAATTCCCACAAGACATCCCATCCATTTATGAGGAGCAGGAGAGCACCCAGTCTCAGGAAAGATTAGACTTTGAGTCTAACTCTTTGCAAGAATTACCCCACTTCACAGGCCCATGGGAAGCTAAGTCTACTTGTATGAGAGCACCTACAGCCATGGTACAAAATGAGGACTCAGTCATACCTAGGAACACAGAGGTAGTGAAAAACACTAAAGTACAGTGCAACCTCACCTTAGAAGAACTACTCAAAGTGAGGCGAGAGCTATGGAAACATGTAGCCAAACAAGTACCAGAAATAGCAAAACCTTGTTCCCAGGTAGGATCCTAGAGAACAGTGCCAGAAATACCATTGGACAAGATAGGGGACATGAGTGAGGGCGAAGAGGGAAACACATATCTTCCTATCACCCATCAAGGATACACCACCAAGGCCATTCTAGACTCAGGCGCAGGAGTTGCAATTGCTACCACTTCCCTATGAAAGCGTTGGGGCAAGCCGGTACTCATGCCCATGAGGATGAAATTGCAAATGGCTGATGGTCACATAGAGCGACCCTTAGGGTTGTTAAAAGGAATAACTCTCACCACATGTGGTGTTGAGTTCGAGCATACATTTGCTATATGTGATTTTAGCAAAAATCATGCCTATGAAGTGATCTTGGGACGGCCCTTTATGCGACAGTTGCAAGTGGTACAAGACTGGGGAACCAATTCCTTGTACCTACAACACTTAGGTGTTACGACCAAAGTGAATCTCAAAGATTAGTCTCATAGAGATGTCCCTCCTATCCAATGGAATCCCCTCCATAGAGCCAAAGATGATACGGAATCGGTGCATTCCATAGGATCAGGATCCTCATGGATGCATGAAGACACCCACTTATGGATGTGCAAAGTAGCAGTACAAGAAGAGAAGAGAGAAAAAGCAAGAGAGGTAGGTGCAAAAGAAACACACAGATCAATTCAAGCCCGAGCCTATGCATCTGTAGTCTTTCTTGACGAAGAATTTGAACCCCACGGCTGGGCAAAAATCCTAGCAACAATGGATGTAGCCATCAATGAAGAACAATGGACACCTCACTATGATGAAGATCGCTATGACATTTCAGTCTTCTCCATAGAGCCGATCATGGGAGAGGCAGTGTTAGAAGAGTGTGAACCTAGCCCTGATGCATTTGAGGATGCAAGTGACTCCGATCTAGAGTCAATCATCATGGACCCGCCTTTTGCATCAGATGAAGAATACTTCTATGAAGTAGAATTTCAACCCTAGAGGTATGGAGAGCTTACAAATGATGTAAGGTTAGCCACACATGTGACCCCGAAGAAAGAAGGAAAGAAAAGAAAGAATAGAGAAATCACACCAGAAGAGGAAGAATCTTTGTTTGAGGTCCCGAAAAATTTTAAGAAGTATGAGATAGATGACAGGAGAGTCATGATCAGAATGCCTAAACGAGAGGCGCAATCAGGGGAGGCCTATGATAACAAAGAAACTACCAAGAAAATAGTGGTAGCCGTGGAAGAAGGAGAAGAGAGATGCACATACATAGGCCACGACCTGACGGAAGAAGAAGAGCACGAATTGATAGCCTTGCTTAGAGAATACAAAGATGTATTTGCTTGGAGCTACAAGGACCTGAAAGGTGTAGACCCAGACATATGCTCACATACGATACCCATGACTTCAGAGGCTAGGCCCTCTAAGCAAAAGCCATACACATACAATGACAACTATGCGGCCAAGATCAAGGAAGAGATAGATCGCTTGGTTGAAGCTGGATTTATCTATGAAATTGAGCATACTGAGTGGGTATCCCCCATCGTAGTGGTGCCCAAGAAAAATAGAAAGCTGCGTGTATGCATTAACTTGAAGAAGGTCAATGCAGCCATAATTCGAGATAACTATCCGCTTCCTATCACAGAGCACCTCTTACAAAGAGTAGCAGCCAAGGAAGTGTACAAATTCCTTGATGGATTTTCGGGCTACAATCAAGTAGCCATAGCTCCAGAAGATCAGCATAAGACGGCCTTTGCCATTGAATGGGGCATTTTTGCCTTTAGAGTAATGCCATTTGGGCTTACCAATGCACCAGCTACCTTCCAGAGGCTGATGTGCCATGTATTTAAAGAGTTCCTGAGGAAGAACTTAGAAGTCTATGTTGATGATCTTTGTGCTCATTCCAACATTAGGCAAACCCATATTCCTGAACTCAGACAAATCTTTGACAAATGTAGAGAATATCAAGTCTCCCTGAACCCAGAAAAGTGCGTTTTTATGGTCAGGCAAGGCAAGATTCTAGGACACATAGTGTCAAAGAATGGCATATCCACTGATGAAGAGAAAGTGAGAGCCATAGCGGAGCTACCTAGGCCAAAGAATTTCAAGGAAGTACAAGCTTTCATGGGGCATTGTGTTTATTACCGACGGTTTATACACATGTATGCCATCATAGCAAAGCCTCTGTATGGACTTTTGACTAACTTTGAGTGGACTGATGAATATGAGAATTCCTTCAATGAGCTTAAACGGCGATTATGTTCAGCACCAATCCTGACTACATCAGATTGGAATAAGCCTTTCCATGTTCATGTTGATGCATTTAATTATGCTATTGGGTGTGTGCTTGCACAACCTAGTGGTGAAGGTAATATGGATCTTCCCATTGCCTATGCGAGTAGACAGTTGAATGCAGTTGAACAGAACTATACCACTACCGAACGAGAGGGACTAGGCATGGTATATGCAGTTAAAAAGTTTAGACATTATTTGCTTGCAAACAAGTTTAAATTTTTTACTGACCATCAGGCACTACTATATCTCGTGAACAAGCCATGCAATACAGGAAGATTAGTAAGATGGTTTCTCTTACTAATGGAATATGATTTCGAGGTTGTGGTAAGGAAAGGGAAGACTCACTTGAGAGCAGACCATCTCTCTAGGCTCACATCTGGAGAAGCCCCACAAGGAGTGTTAGATGACCTTCCTGATGCTTACTTGTTTAATTTGGAAGTGGTGCCACAGTGGGCTAAGCCATTAGTGCCAGTATTGACATACGGGCGAAAAGGCGCGCTGCGTGCGAAGCGTTGCTCAAGGGTGAATCGAATAGCAGAGTTAGCAGCTAAGCGAAGCGTTGCTTGCGGGCAAGCTTTGCTGTACTGGGACTGAGGAGAAAGAGAGAGAAAGAAAGGGATCTTGGCTTGTTGTGTGGAAGAGGATGAGTACGCTAATGGTTGCAATTAGCACATGTAGGTGCATTAGAGCAACACTACTCAAAGCAACGAACCCTACAGACACTAAGGAGACTCGGAGTGCATTGGCCGACTATGGAAGCTGATGTCCAAAAGTTGTGCAAGGAATGCCCAATCTGCTGCACTAAACCACCTGTGGAACATGCCACTCTTTATCAAGTGTCCATAGTGCCAGATTGGAGTGAACCACTAGTATCCTTCTTGAGGACAAAAACATTCCCTCCAGACATGACTTTGGCTAGGAAAAGGAGTTTAGAACAAGAAGCTCTGGATTACTCACTCATTGGTGATAATCTATACAAACGTGGTACAGATGGTTACCTCAGACTATGCGCCCATGAGAGTGAATATCTCAAGATCTTGGAAACTACTCTTCAAGGTGTAGCAGGAGGAAATTTTGGAGCAGATCGATTGATTAAAGCAATTCTATTTGCAGGCTTGTGGTGGCCTACCCTTCACATGGATGCACATACCTATGTGAAACGGTGTGATGTTTGCCAAAGAACTCAGTGTCCTATACGCAAGGATGAGATGCCACTCAAACCTATGATAGGTGGATGTGCATTCTCTAAGTGGGGAATAGACTTTGTAGGTCCTATTAATCCCCCAGTCAAGGGTTCACATGTTGAATACATCATTGTTGCGACAGACTATCTAACAAAGTTGGTAGAGGTAAAAGCTACGACAAAGAACGATGCTCAGACAATTGCTAAGTTCCTATTTGAGAATGTGTTCACTAAGATACGGTCTACCTATAGAGCTGGTAAGTGATAGAGGCACTCACTTCTTGAATGAAGTTATTGAAAATCTGCTCCAAGAGTTCTTGGTAGTACATAAGAAGTTTGCCCCCTATCACCCACAAGCTAATGGTCACGCCGAAAGCACAAACAAGATTCTATGCAATGTGCTTACCAAATTGGTGAATAATAAACGCTCTGATTGGGACAAACAGCTACACCATGCTGTTTGGGCATACCGAGTGGCCTATAAAACGGTACTCCAAGCCACACCCTTTCAGATGGTATTTGGCCAAAATGCGGTGCTACCTTTGGACTTCTTGATTCCCACATTGAGAGTAGCACAAGAGCATGAATGGACGGATCATGAACTCTCCTCTAGACTTTTTGACCTTGAACGATTAGGAGAAACAAGACTGAGGGCGGCTGTCGGGATATATGCAGCTAAGAAACGACAGAAGGCATACTTTGATGCCCATGTTAAGGATAAAGGCTTGAAGGCAGGAGATTTAGTTTTAGTCTACACCTTGAAGCAAGATGCAAGAAAATTAGAGAAACATGGCTATGGACCTATGATCATAAATAGGATCTTAACCAATGGAGCAGTTCAACTCGCTACACTGGAAGGTGATATTCTCCCGAGCTACATAAGCGGATGCAGAGTCAATTTATATCAGGAACCTCTGACGGAAGAGATGCTAAGTCGACTCAACACTACTAAGAAACACAAAGAAGAAGAAAAACGAATTCGTGAAGAAGCTCAAGCAGAAGCATTGGAACACATCCGGAGAATGAAGTTGAGATGACAGGGTAGAGAGCAACCTAGGACAGATGCATATGCAGATCAAGGATATCATGTGGCTATGTGTGAAGTTTCAGGTGTTAGCTCTCATAGGATAATTGATCGACGTCCTTTTATAACCTTAGAGATAGGACAAGGAAAGGGTGCAAGGACTGTAAGAGCCTTGATTGACTCAGGTGCATCCACTAGTGCTGTTAAATTTTCTTACTGTCAAAAGTTGAAATTAACTATCAATCCTATAGAAGCATATCTCATAGGATTGGGAGGTGTGGAAACCCCTTGCATGGGCGAGGTGGAACTTCCCCTCTATATTCAAGACGAAGTAATGACAGTCAAAGTACTAGTGTGTCAAGATGAGGACCTCACTAAGCCTCTTGTCTTGGGTCAGGACTTGTATGATCATGCAGTCAACCTAAACCTAAGGAGTGGACTTCTTCAGGTATGGGTAAATCATAGTCGAATTACAGTTGAATTGGAAAATGAGGCACTCAAGGAATTAGGTAAGGCACGAACTCCTGGTCCTTCCAGGGGCGCACATGAAGTTGACAATGTTATTCTTGTCCAAAATTGTATGATGCAAAAAGAGGATTGTCTCAACAATGGAGTCAAGGATAAGACGACACTCCCTTCTTTTCCAAAGGCCAGAGGGATGCAGCAACGAAAGGCAGATCAAATACAGAAGGAGCAGAGTACTACCTATATTGGAGGCCAAAAAAACGTGCAAAGCAGAATGTCTCAACTGTTGAAACAAGCGTGGGTGCGGAAAGGCGAACACCCTGTTGCGACCATGCCAACCCCACGGCCAAAACCTCTTATTAGTAATCAACAACACGACACTAATAAGAAGTCTTTCATAAATTCTTCTACGAAAGTAAAGTCTATTTGGGTACCCAAGAAGTCGATGAAGGCCAGCCCACAATCACGACAAATCTAGGTGCCTAAGGCTTGCTTGCGGGCTCAAATAGCTACACCGAGGCCACACCTGGTACAACATGTTTCACTCACTCGAACATATGATGCCCATTCTTATACATCACGCACGGACACATATTCTTCCATGAGCACCAGTAGAATCACTTGTAAATGGGTCCCTAAAAAGCCTCATTTTCAAGCAGATACTCCTATCAAACTCTCCAGAGTTTCCACAAATTCAAGATCAAAACCCATCCACCGCATTTGGCAACCTAAAACTTGTACTAAACCCCCGGACCCCAGTTGTAAATCCATGCCCACCTACTAACTACGTCACTCTCACACTACATCATTCCACGTAGCTCCTAGGTCTACCCACTTCCTAACTACACACACAAACACCGAGCACTTAATAACCTACTAATCTCTCCCCAACCTCATGTTAATGTTGACCTAACTGATGAGGAGGTTGCCTGAATAATCAAAGCTATTAACGTGGAAGTCGAGGCAGAGCAAGCTAGTGGACAACAAATTGCTACAGAACAACCCCATCCCAGACAACCAAATGTCGTCAATGTGGAGGGTGAAGAAGAAGAAGAACAAGAGGAAGAACATGGTGGACAATCCGAGGAAGAAGAGCAGGAATATGATCAGGAAGCTCTACAAGTACTTGAGGGTGCCCCAACTTATACGAAGGATTTGAAAAAGCTTTATGATACCATCAACAGGGTTCAAGAGCAACATAGACTGTCCCTCGTAGCAGGAAAAGCTCTCATGAACCAAATCCTCGAGGAGGAAGGAGTAGACGAGCAATACCGCGCCACACTTGATATGATATCTGATGCTTTAGGAGTACGCGAGACGGTGCATACCGCCCTTGCACAAGCACGAAGAACGGAGAGAAGATACGGCAGACGTCCCCCTCGATTAGGAAAACAGATGAATGTATTAGTATCAAAACCACAAGGCACATCCACAACCATGGGCACAGCACACACCGTTCATGATACTGAGGAAACCCATACATCAAGTGCACCTCCGTCACCCCCTTTGCCACCCCTTCCTCCAACTCCACCACATTCACCTCCCACAGCCAGTGTAACCACTACTGTCACCGCCTCCGAGTCCACTACCCATACCGAAGCGCAGACCGTCAGTCAACCCACACAATCCACTTCCCCAAGTAATTGAGAACGGCCGCACGTAGACAAACGCGTTCTCGCGGGGCACCGTCAAACGATGAAACGCACAACCAAGTGCGGAGCGGACGTTTAGTCCTAAATCGAAACGGGGAGGCCGTCATGCTCAAGCCAACCCCAAAGGGACCTCAACCCGAAGATACGAGGTGGCCGGCCAAGGCGTGCCAACCTCATGGCTCATAACCATCAAGGGATCCAAGACCCGCCGAGACGGGGCGGGGGACGCTCCAACACCCTATCTCCACCTCTCTTGTTTATACGGCCACTGACATAGTAATTCTAACCACAGCCACGGAAAACCCCATTCCCTCGATCACACTTCCTGGCAGTTCATATTCACAATTGCACACACCACTGTAGACTTTCACCACTATCACCGCACCCACAATTCCAATGTTCACAATCACTCCCACTACTACATCCACTTTTGATTTTATGGACATATCACCCACCTCCGCACCTCTCCCTCCCCCCATGACACCCACCATCTCCCATTCCCCTACCTCCCACTTCACCATTTTCCAGCACCGCATCCACACTCCCCTTCCCCTTTCCCTTCCCCTTCCCTTCTGCATTCAACACCCTTCTCGCATCCACCCCTATTAATAATGTATTTAATAATGTGTATTAGTGTATGTCTCAACTACAACAGCACTACCAGCATCTTGATAACCAACATACGAGACTCTTCCGAAGCCATGAAGAACTTCAAGTACGATTCATTGATCTAGAAAGGGAAAATCGGCTACTACAACAACAGTATGTCACTTTACAAGAACAACATGAGCAGTTAGTAGCCAGATGCAGAAGAAAAACAACAAATGGATGATCTGCTACACTCCCAGATTATAGAGAATCTCAAGCTTCGACGCAACCTGGCCCTCTTATGCAAACACATGTCTACTGCACTCGAGGAGAATAAATGACTACAAAAACAAAACGAAGAAAACTTGGAAGCCGCCATGGAGGGTTCCCCACAGGAAATCGACCCAGATAAATTCAAGGCCATACCCTCAACGAATATGCAAATTGTGTTGGAAACCCATGCCGACCTCCTGGAAGCCCATGCAGCATTAGAAAGAGAAAGAGATGACCTATTAAAGCAGCTGGCAACCCAGCAGGAGTCACCAAGCAAAGTCACAACCGCAGCTGACACATCTGAAGAAGTCGAAAAATGCAGAGCAGAACTAGAAGAATTACGAAGTAAAGTCATGCAATACGAGCGTCAACCCTCTCCCCTTGTAGAGCCCGAGCCTGA
>CM035417.1:113103451-113108451 GCA_020310875.1 Ceratopteris richardii | reverse complement strand
GAGAGAGAGAACCGAGAGAGAGAGAGAGGGAGAGAGAGAGAGAGAGTGAGAGAGAGGATGAGAGTAAGAGTGTATATAAGTATAAATGTATGCATATGAATTCATCTAAATGAGAAATGCATGTGCATGTATGCATGCGTATTGTTGATGAAACCTTACACTCTCTAGAATAGTATCGTTGCTTATCTAGAATTTACCCTTCGATTTCAACCATATTACCTGAACCTGAAAACAGTGAGGATTTATTTCCTCCACCCCAAAATAAGAATACTCATCCTAAACAAAAAAAAAAGCAAGAACGAACATTCTCTCTCTCATCCTCTCTCGCCTCTCTCTCTCTCTCTCTCTCTCTCTCTCTCTCTCTCTCTCTCTCTCTCTCTCTCTCTCTCTCTCTCTCTCTCTCTCTGTCTCCCCCTCGGTGTACGGACCTGAAAAGAACATTAGTTAGATCAATAATTTCTAGTTTTTATTTATAAGATTTATTTATGCATACACGTCACATCGATAAGTGTTTGTTTATATAATATTAATTAGTTTTAAGTTATTTAATTTATTTATTAACTACTCATATATTAATATATGTATATATGAAATCATACTAATAGATAATAAATCAAATATTCATACATATCTCACATAATTAAATGCTCTCGTGCACTCGCAAATAAACAATCATATATATGCATACATATATAGACATGTGGACTTCAAGTTTTCTCCCTCGCATGGATAATGGGAAAAGCCTTCAATAGCTTAACAAAATACAATGTTTCCTTGATGAAAATCTATACTATTATAAATCTTGGGTAATCAAGCACTTGGAATATTCGAGGGTTTTTTAGCTTGACTCATTTACCCTTTATGTACTATGTTTTAGAAGCATGTACTTTAGGGATTCCTACCCTTATCCATTATACTCATTAGACACTTTAAACATTTATAAGGTATATAATTACATAAATGATTAGAACTTATGAAGCACATCAGAGACTAATCATATACATATCTTCTCATCTACATGAAGTCACTTAGGCATAAACATAAACATAAAGACCCATAATTATTGCAATACATTCATACACATGCAGAAACATATGATCATGATTAATATATGGATACTCATATTAGTTGTTTACATGCAACTACTTAAGACTTCATAAACATAAGTAATTTAAATGTCAAGATCTTTGATCAGTTCCAAATCTTCAGTTCTCTGTTGCCGTCAGGTACTAAGAAGAAAGATTAGTCAAATCAAACAAATGCATCAAAAATATTCGAGAGAGATAGCAGTTAATCAGACTCTAAACAAAACTTTTTTTTTTCTGAATGTTGATTTGGATGAGGAAATCCCTCCGACATCTATCCCACCAAACTTCCATATCGTCCCAATGGGTCGACCTACAATTCATGGAAAATAGCATCACACTCTTTGGAAAAAAACTTATAAATTGATATTAAATAAGATGATGAAAAATGCTTCTAAATTCAAATTAAGTTTCTGATAATAAAGAAAAGTCATAAAAGTATCTAAATGTGAAGTGGAAATCATTTCGTACAATGCATGAAGTCAAGAAGACAAATTTAGAAAATCCCATAACAGTCATTTAGACAGTCATAGTGCTTACCATTTCATTAACCTTGTTCACAAGTAAAATTTAATTTATATAAGTATTCAATCTTCTATTTCTTAGTCGTCTGCCATAAGATACATCTAACTAATTCTTTTACAATAGACCTCTACCTCATATAGCCCGCAATACATTTGAGAAGTGATTTCGAGACCACAACTGAATCATGTTAATTTTTCTTTTTCTTTTTCTTTGTTTTCTTTTTTCTTTTTCTTTTTCCGTCTTGCAATAGCCATTAATGTACTACTTGATGTATTCATTTTTTCTTTCTTTTTTTTCTTCGTAAATTTTTTGTTTAAGGGGAAAGGCTTAACCCCTAGTCACAGCCAAGGATCTAGAAGGATGCTACGATCAGAACGAGGATCTCATTTGCTAATCGGTTTCTGAAAATAAAGAAGCCTACTTGTATAAACTAAATTTACTTTTACTAAGGGTCGCAGGTCAAGTGTTCCTCTCTCCTATCCTCATAACAAATTATAAGCTCCCTGAATTGGGCCTTCAACTTGCATACACATTCTACTTTGATTTCTTTTTCATTATCTACATAATTTTCATAAATTTCCTTTTATACCAGAAACAAATCAATTTTGAAGTATGAAATGCATAAAAAGGAATTTTTATAAACATTAAAGAACAATTGGAATTATTTCACCTGATTATGCGTCATCTTCATCTTCGTCTTCCCGCAAGTCTTCATCTAGCTCAAACTCACTGCTTGCCCTTCTTTTAAATAGCTTTATACTTTGACCAGGCTTTAAACTCATCATTTTTTAAAATAACTTCGTAAAATAGTAAGTATTTTGTAAAAAGAAAACTTTCTTTTGTTTAATCTAATATTTAAATGCTTTGTAATAATTTTGTTAATCAAAATTTTTTATATTCAAAGAACTCTTAAATTCTTTGTATTTGTATTTTGTAAAAAGAGAACTTCTTTTTGTTTATCAAAATGTTTCATATTCAAAAGACAAAAGAAAAAATAACTCTTAATTTGTTTCATAATCTAGTAGTTCAATTCTTTGTATTTTCCATATTTTGTATTATCTTCAAATTCATGTTTTAATCATTTCATCTTTTTTTACAATGATAAACTCATCTATTTTCTATAATGGTAAACTCTTAGTTTTCTTATTTAGTTTTAAAGGTTTTGATTTTTTTGAATTTATGTTCATAGTGTTCTCAATTTTTGAAATAATGTTATCAAGGAGTTGTTTTTCTGTTTCACTCGTTTGTTTCACATAATTTTCTGTAGTTTTTCATTTGATCTCTTCTTTCTTAATGCCTTCTTGTTTGTCATGTTTGTTAGTTTGAGTTTGTAATTTCCTAACTTTTTCCTGATCAAAAAACTTCTCATTGGCAAGGAGCATTGGATCAAATGAAACCTTGAAATTTTCAAGTTTCCTTGATCCAATTCGTATTTCATAATCACATTCACTTTGTTCTATATCGAAATGTCTTCTATATCCAAATGTTCTTCCCTAATGGGTTCAAAATTTTGATTTTCCTCTTTGTTTTTTTGGTTGTTGATTTCTTTCATTAATTCATGTTCTGTTGTAAATGCACTCTCACTTATTTGTTCATTTGCTTTGATGTTCACATGTATGTTAGGATTGGATAATTTTTGGTTCCCTTCATATGGATTTGTTGGATTTGGTTTAGTCTTGGTCTATTTTATGAATTCCTTCCTTCCACCTCTTCCCATATTTAATTGTAAAGGTTATAAATTCTGATAATTATAAATTTTTGGCTCATTTTAAATCACTAATTTCTGTCTTCGTGCATCTTCATATGACCTACAAGCCCAAAATGTGTGTCCATACTGATGACACCAAAAACAATGCAAAGGTTATTTCTGAATCCTATTAGGCATTCGTGGTGGAAGTTTAGGAGTAGATCTTCTGAAGTCATCTGAATGGATTTTAGAAGAAGAGTATGTAGATAGTCCTTGGTATTTTCTCACATTTTCATGCATAGCTAATTCTAATTCTTGTATTTATTTGGATAACAAATCATATTTTTAATTCGTTTTTACAATTTCAACATTCATTTCTTCTTTGCATGTTCTTAGGCCAACTCCTAATACTTGGAGAGTTTCTGACATAGCACATATGGTATCATGTAAAGTCTAAATAATTCTAAATTTTGTGTTGTATCTCTTCATTAGCCTTACTCTCCATTTTGACAAATGCTCTTTTCGAGTACTTTATGAAGCTATCCTTTGTTTTCCAATAAACAATCCTGTGGTCTAATATGCAATTGTTTGCAATGCTAAACAAAAATAATCATTCTTAATGCAATGATGTTTTAATGCTTTGCCAATGCAAATGTAGTGTGACTATTTTCTAATGCCATGAAACTAGAGAAAAGAGGAGGTAGTAGGAGGATCTTCACTTGTCATTGCAACTTCTTCCTCCACTTACCTGCATACAAGAAGAAAATAAAAGTTAATTGTTTAAATAAAACTGAAAACACAACCAAAAAACCTAAGCACACTAGCAGCACCTTTCACAATGGGTTCACCAAATCTGTCGAGGGGTATGAAAGGAAGTAGCTGCTCATCAGAACTAACTCGCGCTAGCCTCTCTAAGAGACTACACGCTGGGTGTTTCTTTGTGTACTTTAGGGACTACGATGTGTTTTTAGTGTGTGTGGAGTTATTGGCTATAGTTTAATACTCTATTTAAGTTTATCATATAAATCTAAGGTTCATATGGAAGTGCGGCTCTATACCTAGAAACAGCGTCTAGATATGATGGCAAGATTAATTCTTTGTTAGTTATTCTATCTTTAATAATTTCATCCACGTCGTTTTCTGTTTGTTTAGGATGAGTATTCCTATTTTAGGGTGGAGAAAATAAATCCTCACTGTTTTCAGGTTTAGGTAATATGGTTGATATCCAAGGTAAAAGTCTAGATAAGCTACGATCATATTCTAGAGAGTGTAATGTTTTATTAATAATACGATCTTTAGCTACTTCTTTTACTTCTAATTCTTCACTAGTATCATTCTCCTTAATTTGAGAAGTCGTATTCTCAATAGGATTAGGTAAAAGAGTCTCTAAAATAAAAGAGGAATGTATGTTATGTTCACTAGAAGATTTACTTGAAGATGCATTATCAGCAGACATGAGAAATAAAGTGCAATGTAATGATTTGTTTGATATTTGAATTGTTTAGTGATAAAAATAAAATTTCAGAACCAAAATGTTCCTATACAAGTATTTGTGAAAAGTCCTAATATAGATACTTTGAAGATACTCCTATACAATCCTTAGGTAAAAAGCCTAATACAATATTATATCTTTGAAAATTTGATAAAATGAAACTAAGATAAGCGGCAAAAAAAATGGAGCTCCAAGCTCGTAAATTTTTTCA
>CM035417.1:113028451-113098451 GCA_020310875.1 Ceratopteris richardii | reverse complement strand
AACAAAGAGGATAGAGAGAAGGGGAGCCCTTTTCTATACACAATTTGCCATATGAGAACTTCTGAATCTCTGCATCTTCTACCCCTCGAGTAGGTGTTGCCATCAATTACTTTGTATTCCACCCCTCAGTGCATTACTGCTGCTAGACTCTTCAAAGGCCTTGTTTTCTTCTCCCTCATGCTTTTATGAGCCAACTTTGAACTTAGCATCTCTCCTTGGCGGTCTAAAAGACAAGCAACACTACAAGAGAAACTAACGAGAGAGAGAGAATGATATATAGAGAGAGAAAGAACTCAAAGTCATGTAGCTGAATGTGTGGAGAGAGAGAGTTGGTTGGCAGTGCAGTAATATGTACATCTCATATATTAGTAGAGAGAGAATCACAGGATGGTTGCTCCTATTGCTGAGAGACATAGAGAGAGTTCGATATACCAATGGTGCTCTAGAAGAGAGAGAGAGAGAGAGAGAGAGAGAGAGAGAGAGGGGAGGGAGGGAGGCAGGGAGGGAGAGAGAGAGATAGAGAGAGGGAGCGAGAGAGAGAGAGAGAAAGAGGGGGAGGGAGAGAGAGAAAGGGAGAGAGAGAGAGAGAGAGAAGTGAATAAGCCTCTCTATTGTTGCTGTGACAATTTGTATGGAGAGAAAATGGAGCTTAGAGATGGCGCTCTGATCAGAGGAGAGAGAGAGAGAGAGAGAGAGAGAGAGAGAGAGAGAGAGAGAGAGAGAGAGAGAGAGAGAGTTTTATTTACCCATGCATGATGTGAAAATTCATATAAACAGATCATCGTCCAATCACAATCTCCATGGCTGCTCTCTTTCCATCATGATTGTCGAGAATCTGTGCACATCATTAGAGAGGTTATCCTATTGAGCTCAATAAAAATTCGTCCCTGAGTCTCTACATTTATCGATTCAGTGAATGTCTAATGGGCTTCAAGTGCACGAAAGAAGAACTCCATGAGAGTGCAAATATGATGTCACTTGATGTGTGCGCCATGACGATGCAAATGGAGCAATTCTGTTTGTTTGTATTGTGCATCTGGTGTGAGTAGAGATGTGTATGTATGAGCTAGGTAGGAGGTGGATTAAAGGTCCAACATAGACATGGTGTCAAAAGTTCCATGTCATAAAAAGAATAAAAAAAGACAAAATGAAGAAGGCAATGATAGATCACTTGCACTTTGGGACCAAACCAAGAGAGCTTCATTATTAGATCATGAGGGATATATAGGCAAAAAAAGGATTTCAGTCCATCTTAAGGGTGCTCAGAGAAGAAATATAGAAAAAGAGTGAGTGAGAAAGAGAGAGAACCGAGATAGAGAGAGAGCGAGAGATAGAGAGAGAAAGAGAGAGAGAGAGAGAGAGAGAGAGAGAGAACCGAGAGAGAGAGAGAGAGGGAGAGAGAGAGTGAGAGAGGATGAGAATAAGAGTGTATGAGCATGCATATATGTATGCATGAATGCATGTTGTATGCATGTATGCATCTGTATGAATTTGAAATGCATATGCATATAAGAGGTAGATGAATGCATGTGTATGAATGCATGTGTATGTATGCATAAGTGCATGTGTATGTGTGATGAATGCATGTGCATGTTAGAGAAGATGCATATAAGCATATATAAACATGTGTATTAGTGTGTGGATGATTAATATGCATGGGCATGAATTGTATGATGAGAGTATGCATGCAAAGTGCATTAGTATATATGAGAGATGTATTAGCATGTTAAACATAAGAGCGTTAATTAGCATGAAATAACATAAGTTTAAGTTATGTTAAGTTTTGATTGTTAGGTTTATAAATGTTAGTTAACAATGAGTTTTGACATGCATATATGAGTATGTATGAATGTATAATTATGAAAGTATGCAATAGATGTATGTAGGAGTATATGCATGAGTAATAAGAATTTAAAGGCATATATTAGTACATTTGCATATAGGAAGCTATGACTATGTGCTTGAGAAATGCATGAATGCATTTAAGTTGTAGTATGCATGAACTTATGTGGTTTGCATGTACATTTGCATAATAATGCATGATAATCTATGCATATGAAAGTATATATGTTAGCATAAAGGTATGTAAATTAGTATAAGTGTATTAACTTATGATAGCATGTATATGCATAAGTAAAACTAACTATAATTGCATGTGCATAAATAAACCTAAGAATTAATGCATATAATGTGAATGCACGTATATGAGAATTAATTAGATATTTAAGGATGCATAAAGCACCTGTAAGTAAAATTAATATATGAACATAATGTATGTATATGAGAATGAGAATACATAAAAGTTGAATGCATATGTATGAGTGTATATAAGTATAAATGTATGCATATGAATGCATCTAAATGAGAAATGCACGTACATGTATGCATGCGTATTGTTGATGAAACGTTACACGCTCTAGAATAGTATGGTTGCTTATCTAGACTTTACCCTTGGATTTCAACCATATTACGTGAACCTGAAAACAATGAGGATTTATTTCCTCCACCCCAAAATAGGAATACTCATCCTAAAAACAAAAAAGCAAGAAAAAACGTTCTCTCTCTCATCCTCTCTCTCCTCTCTGTTTCTCTCTCTCTCTCTCTGATTCTCTCTCTCTCTCTATCTCTCTCTCTCTCTCTCTCTCTCTCTCTCTCTCTCTCTCTCTCTCTCTCTCTCCCTCGGTGTCCGGACCTAAAAAGAACATTAGTTAAATCATTGATTTCTAGTTTTTATGTATAAGATTTAGTTATGCATACACGTCACATCGATAAGTGTTTGTTTATATAATATTAATTATTTTTAAGTTATTTAAGTTATTTGTTAACTACTCATATATTAATATATGTATATATGAAATCGTACTAATAGATAATAAATCAAATATTCATACATATCTCACATAATTAAATGCTCTCGTGCACTTGCAAATAAACAATCATATATATATGCATACATATATAGACATGTGGACTTCAACTTGTCTCCCTTGCATGGAAAATGGGAAAAGCCTTCAATAGCTTGACAAAATACAATGTTTCCTTGATGAAAATCTATACTATTATGAATCTTGGTAATCAAACACCTGGAATATTTGAGGGTTTTTTAGCTTGACTCATTTACCCTTTATGTACTATGTTTTAGAAGCATATACTTTAGGGATTCCTACCCTTATCCATAATACTCATTAAACACTTTAAACATTTATAAGGTAATATAATTACATAAATGATTAGAACTTATGAAGCACATCAGAGACTAATCATATACATATCTTCTCATCTACATGAAGTCACTTAGGCATAAACATAAACATAAAGACCCATAATTATTGCAATACATTCATACACATGCACAAACATATGATCATGATTAATATATGGATACTCATATTAGTTGTTTACATACAACTACTTAAGACTTCATAATTATAAGTAATTTAACTGTCAAGATCTTTGATCAGTTCCAAATCTTCAGAGCTTTGTTGCCTTCAGGTACTAAGAAGGAAGATTAGTCAAATCAAACAAATGCATCAAAAATATTCGAGAGAGATAGTAGTTAATCAGTCTCTAAACAAAACTATTTTATTTTTCTGAATGATTATTTGGATGAGGAAATCCCTCCGACATTTGTCCCCACCAAACCTGCATATCGTCCCAATGGGCCGACCTACAATTGATGGAAATAGCATCACATTCTTTGGAAAAAACTTATAAATTGATATTAAATAAGATGATGAAAAATGCTTCTAAATTCAAATTAAGTTTGTGATAATAAAGAGAATTCATAAAATTATCTAAATGTGAAGTGGAAATCATTTCGTGCAGCGCATGAAGTCAAGAAGACAAATTTAGAAAATCCTATAATAGTCATTTAGACAATCACAGTACTTACCATTTCATTAACCTTGTTCACAAGTAAGATTTAATTTATATAAGTATTCTATCTTCTATTTCTTAGTTGTCTGCCATAAGATACATCTAACTAATTCTTCTACAATAGACCTCCGCCTCATATAGCCCGCAATACATTTTAGAAGTGATTTCGAGACCCCAACTGAATCATGATAATTTTTCTTTTTCTTTTTCTTTGTTTTCTTTTTTCTTTTTCTTTTTCCATCTTGCAATAGTCATTAATGTACTACTTGATGTATTCATTTTTTCTTTCTTTTTTTTCTTTGTAAATGTTTTTTAAGGGAAAAGGCTTAACCCCTAATCAGAGCCGAGGATCTAGAAGCATGCTACCATCAGAATTAGCATCTCATTTGCTAAAAGGTTTCAGAAAATAAAGAAGCCTACTTGTATAAACTAAATTTACTTTTACTAAGGGTCGCAGGTCAAGTGTTCCTCTCTCCTATCCTCATAACAAATTATAAGCTCCCTGAATTGGGCCTTCAACTTGCATACACATTCTACTTTGATTTCTTTTTCATTATCTATATAATTTTCATAAATTTCCTTTGATACTAGAAACAAATCAATTCCGAAGTATTAAATGCATAGAAAGGAATTTTTATAATTATTAAAGAACAATTGGAATTATTTCACCTGATTATGCTTCATCTTCATCTTTGTCTTCCCGCAAGTCTTGATCTAGCTCGAACTCACTTCTTGCCCTTCTTTAAACTAGCTTTATACTTTGACCTGGTTTTAAACCCATCATTTTTCAACTATTTTATCTGTCAAATAACTTCGTAAAATAGTAAGTATTTTGTAAAAAGAAAACTTTCTTTTGTTTAATCTAATATTTAAATGCTTTGTAATAATTTTGTTAATCAAAATGTTTCATATTCAAAGAGCTCTTAAATTATTTGTATTTGTATTTTGTAAAAAGAGAACTTCTTTTTGTTTATCAAAATGTTTCATATTCAAAAGACAAAAGAAAAAATAACTCTTAATTTGTTTCATAATCTAGTAGTTAAATTCTTTGTATTTTCCATAGTTTGTTTTATCCTCAAGTTCATGTTTTAATCATTTCATCTATTTTTTACAATGATAAAATCATCTATTATCTATAATGATAAACTCTTAGTTTTCTTATTTAGTTTTAAAGGTTTTGATTTTTTTGAATTTATGTTCATAGTGTTCTCAACTTTTTAAATAATGTTATCAAGGAGTTGTTTTTCTATTTCACTCATTTGTTTCACATAATTTTCTGTAGTTTTTCATTTGATCTCTTCTTTCTTAATGCCTTCTTGTTTGTCATGTTTTTTAGTTTGAGTTTGTAATTTCTTAACTTTTTCCTGATAAAAAAACTTTTCATTGGCAAGGAGCATTGGATCAAATGAAACCTCGAAATTTTCAAGTTTCCTTGATCCAACTCGTATTTCATAATTGCATTCACTTTGTTCTATATCCAAATGTGTTCTATATCCAAATTTTCTTCCCTAATGGGTTCAAAATTTTTATTTTCCTCTTTGTTTTTTTGGTTGTTGATTTCTTTCATTAATTCATGTTCTGTTGTAAATACACTCTCACTTATTTGTTCATTTGCTTTGATGTTCATATGTATGTTAGGTTTTGATAATTTTTGGTTCTCTTCATATGGATTTGTTGGATTTGGTTTAGTCTTTGTCTGTTTTATGAATTCTTTCATTCCAGCTCTTCCCAGATTTAATTGTAAAGGTTAGAAATTTTGATAATTATAAATTTTTCGCTCATTTTAAATCACTGATTTCTGTCTTCATGCATCTTCATATGACCTTCAAGCCCAAAATGTGTCCATACTGATCACACCAAAAACACTGCAACGGTTATTTCTGAATCCGATTAGGCATTCGTGGTGGAAGTTTAGGAGTGGATCTTCTGAAATCATCTGAATGGATTTTAGAAGAAGAGTATGTAGATAGTCCTTGGTATTTTCTCGCATTTTCATGCATAGCTAATTCTAATTCTTGTATTTGTTTGGACAACAAATCATATTTTTGGTTCATTTTTACAATTTCAACATTCATTTCTTCTTTGCATGTTCTTAGGCCAACTTCTAATACTTGGAGAGTTTCTGACATAGCACTTATGGTATCATGTAAAATCTAAATAATTCTAAATTTTATGTCGTATCTCTTCATTAGCCATTAGGGAAAAAAATGAACCCTCAATGGGCCTTCTAGATTAAGGGGTGATTAGTGATGGACCAATGAGAGGAGGGTGGTGGCCATAGTCTAGGGCCTCAATCAAGTAGGCTAGGCCTAGTTTTCCTTGGTTTTGGACTGGTCAAAATAACCAAAATGTGATGGTAGACCTTACTTAGTGGTTTCAAAAACCACGAAATTCGAATTTCGTCATCAAAATTTTATTTAGGCCATTGGATGTGCAAGAAATCCAATGGTCAAGATTGAGAAAAAGAAATGCATGCGCCTTTCAATCTCCATCGTTCGATAAGCCCATTGATCCAATGCTCAAGATCTCTTTAAGATTGGATTGAGGGAATTTCAATTTGAGACGTCGGATTGATATAAATCTAGTGGATTAGATTTATTCGCGTCCCCATACGTTCTCTCTCTTGCTTTTCCCACTTGCCATGCATTTAATAAGGCTTACTTTGTCCTTTTCTGCCAGGAAAAGAGCCTCAATCCGATTCGTTCGTGAGCTAGATCCGACGGATGTAAGGTACCCACGCGATTGCGCTCTCTCACTTCCTTGTTCCCATATCTTACAAGTGAATGATTGCTATATTTTGTCTTTTTCTACCAGACCCACATTGCTCAAACGTGTCCATCCATCTCCAAGATCCAATGGCTTGAAATACCCACGATCCCAAGGACACTGAGCATTCAATTTTGTCATTTTTTGACAGATGCTTGCTTTACGATCTCAGCCGTTCGTGAGAATTATCCAATGGCTCTTAATAGCCACAAATCCATCATGGAAAAAAATTCGAATCTAGTCCATTGGGAATAGTATTTTTATATTAAAAACCACCACTCGTTTTTTTTCTTCCTCAATACCACACAAGATTAATTTTAATCCCTAAAAATTAGGGATCCTTACAAGGCCCATGCAGGGTTCACTTTTTCCCCTAATGCCTTACTCTCCATTTTGACAAATGCTCTTTTTGAGTACTTTATGAAGCTATCCTTTGTTTTCAAATAAACAATCATGTGGTCTAATATGCAATTGTTTGCAATGCTAAACAAAAATAATCATTCTTAATGCAATGATGTTTTAATGCTTTGCCAATGCAAATGTAGTGTGACTATTTTCTAATGCCATGAAACTAGAGAAAAGAGGAGGTAGTAGCAGGATCTTCACTTGTCATTGCAACTTCTTCCTCCACTTACTTGCATACAAGAAGAAAATAAAAGTTAATTGTTTAAATAAAATTGAAAACACAACCAAAAAATCTAAGCAAACTAGTAGCACCTTTCACAATGGGTTCACCAAATCTGTCGAGGGGTATGAAAGGAAGTATCCGCTCATCAGAACTGACTCGCGCTAGAATCTCTAAGAGACTACACGCTGGGTGTTTCTTTGTGTAATTTAGGAACTAGGATGTGTTTTTAGTGTGTGGGGAGTTATTGGCTATAGTTTAATACTCTATTTAAGTTTATCATATAAATCTAAGGTCCATATGGAAGTGCGGCTCTATACCTAGAAACAGCGTCTAGATATGATGGCAAGATTAATTCTTTGTCAGTTATTCTATCTTTAATCATTTCATCCACGTCGTTTTTTGTTTGTTTGGGATGAGTATTCCTATTTAAGGGTGGAGGAAATAAATCCTCATTGTTTTCAGGTTCAGGTAATATGGTTAAAATCCAAGGTAAAAGTCTACATAAGCAACAACCATATTCTAGAGAGTGTAATGTTTCATCAATAATACGATCTTTAACTACTTCTTTTACTTCTAATTCTTTACTGGTATCATTCTCCTTAATTTGAGTAGTCGCTTCTCAATACGAGTACGTAAAAGAATCTCTAAAATAAAAGAGGAATGTATGTTATGTTCACTAGAAAATTTACTTGAAGATGCATTATCAACAGACATGAGAAATAAAGTGCAATGTAATGATTTGTTTGATATTTGAATTGGTTAGTGATAAAAATAAGATTTCCGAACCAAAATGTTCCTATTCAAGTATTTGCAAAAAGTCCTAATATAGATACTTTGAAGATACTCCTATAAAATCCTTAGGTAAAAAGCCTAATACAAGATTATATCTTTGAAAATGTGATAAAATGAAACTAAGATAAGCAGAAATAAAATGCAGCTCCAAGCTCGTAATTTCAAGTCGTCACTACTCATCATTTCTTCATCAAATGATCTGAAAAGAACATTAGTAGAGAAAAAGCATAAGTATGTCTTAATCAATAAAACTCTCATTCATTTTCATACATTTATGCTTACGCACTTCATTCATGATTACCATACATTTATGTACGACAATTATACTCTCTTTTACATGCATACATACATTTCTTGAACATATGCACCTAACTCATACGCATGCATACATGCACAAGCATTTCTCATTTAGATGCATTCATATGAATACATTTATACTTATGTACACTCATACATATGCATTCAGTTGTTATGTATTCTCATTCTCACATACATACATTATGCTCATATATTAATTTTAATTACAAATGTGCTTTATGCATCCTTAGATATCTAATTAGTTACTCATATACATGCATTCCAATTATATGCATTCAATCTTAGGTTTATTTATGCACATGCATTTATACTTAGTTTTACTTATGCATATGCATGCTATCATAAGTTAATAAACTTATACTAGTTTACATACCTTTCTACTAACACACATACTTTCATATGCATATATTTTCATGCATTGTTATGCAAATGTACATGCAAACCACATATGCTCATGCATACTAAAACTTGAATGCATTCATTCACATGCACTCATGCATTCCTCAAGCACATACTCATAGCTTCCTATATGCATATATACTAATATATGCATCGACATTCTTAATCCTCATGCATATACTCATAGATACATTAAAGTACTTATATGCACTTAAATACATAGATCTATTGCATACTTTCATAATTATTCCTGCATAGGTACTCATATATGCATGTCAAGACTCATTTTTAACTTACATTTATAAACCTAACACTCAAAACTTAACATAACTTAAACTTATGTTGTTTCATGCTAATTAATTCTCTTATGTTTAACATGCTAATAAATTTCTCATATATACTAATGCACTTTACATGCATACTCTCATCATACAATTCATGCCCATGCATATTGATCATATACACACAAATAGACATGTTTATATATGCTAATATGCATCTTCTCTAACATGCACATGCATTCGTCATACATACACATACATGCATACAACATGCATTCATGCATACAACATGCATTCATGCATACATATATGCATGCTCATAAACTCTTACTCTCATCCTCTCTATGTCACTCTCTGTCTCTCCACCTATCTCTCTCTCTCTATTCTCTCTCTCTCTCTCTCTCTCTCTCTCTCTCTCTCTCTCTCTCTCTCTCTCTCTCTCTCTCTCTCTCTCTCTCCCTCTTTGTCTCTCTCTCTCTCTCTCTTTTGTCAGACTGTCATTGAGAGATGCTAAGTTCAAAGTTGGCTTAGAAAGGCATGAGGGAGAAGAAAACAAGGCCGTTAAAGAGTCCGGCAGCACTAATGAGCTCAGGGGTTGAATACAAAGTCCTTGATGGCAACACCTACCCGAGAGGCAGAAGATGCAAAGATTCAGAAGTTCTCGTATGGAAAATTGTGTATGGAAAAGAACTCCCCTTCTCTCTCTCTCTCCTCTTTCTTTCTCTGTAATGTTCATTGAATGTCGAGACCTGCGAGAAGCACCTCCATGTGCACCTATTGAGAGGGGAAGGAAGTAAGAAACTAACATTCTCTCTCTCATCCTCTCTTTCCTCTTCTCTCTCTCTCTATCTATCTTTCTCTCTCTCTTTCTGTAACATTCGCTGCCTGGTGAGAGGGGGAAGGAAGCAAGAAACAACATTCTCTATCTCATCCTCTCTCTCCTCTCTCTCTCTATCTCTCTCTCTCTCTTTCTCTTTCTCTCTCTCTCTCTATATATCTCTCTCTCTCACTCTCTCTCCCTCCCTCCCACCCTCCCTAGGCATATGCACTTGAAAAAAACATTAGTTCAATCAATGATTCCTAGTTTTTATTTATAAGATTTAGTTCTGCATACACGTCATACAACTTTCCATGCACACACCTAGTTCATTCACATGCATACCATGCATACAATCACTTTGGCATGCCCATGCTTTACTTAACTTAAGTGATAACATTACCTCATATATACACATTTTCATGTTTCTTTTATTTTGATAAGTATTTTTTTATATAATCTTAATTAGTTTTTAGTTTTTTAAGTTATTTATTAACTACTCATATATTAATATATGTATATATGAAATCATACTAATAGATAATAAATCAAATATTCATACATATCTCTTGAGTCTTGAATGCAAGATCTTCTCCAAGATTGGATCTTCTCCTTCCTTCATTGATGATAGCTCCTTCTTCTTCAAGTGAATGAGCCACCACCTTCTCAAGTAAATAGAAGAGACAAATCTTCCTTCAATCATCCAATCTCCAATATCCTCAACAATACTCCTTCAAGAGTCTCAACGCAAGAATATGATCGATTCTTCCCCTTTAATTGTGTTTGCCCCGCTTCTTAAATAGATGTCAAGAATCTATGCTTTTAGCATTCATTCTGCTTTTATGTTAATGTATTTTGATTTCATTTTCTTTTTCTTTATGTTTTCTTCGTGTTTGTTTTGCCTCACATTTTGTTCTGATTGTTTTGTTTTCTTTTATATTGTCTTATTTTTTCTAATGATTTTCTATTTTTTTATTTGAATTAATGGGTTTACACTATAAAGATTAGGGTTCACATGGTTAAGGAAAATACATGGATAATATCTGGGTTTCATATGCAGTGTTCTCACACTACAAGTTTTAAGGTTGAAGTTCAAATGAATAAAACAAGTATGGGATTCACATGGGTGTATATACATGGATAAAATATGTGTTCTCATATGTAGTGTTTTCACATATTGTTATGGGTTCACACTAGAGATTTTAAGGTCATATTGAAATCATGTATGTGAAAATGAACATCCTATGGGAAAAATGATGCACACATATATATGATGTACATAAATCCATGGGGTATACATTTCACCATAAAGTTACTAGAGCTCATCATGAAAATATTTGTATGGGTTCAGGTCCAAAGTAATGTAGAGATGTAATCTCTACAACCACATGGGATAAAACATCACTATATAGTGTCATATACACCTCAACAAAATGGAGTTGCTAAAAGAAAGAACATGTCTCTTATGGAGATGGGGAGATGTATGATCAAAAGCCAAGCTTTACCACATAGCTTATGGCATGAGGCTTTCATGTGAGCAACATATGTACTTAATAGGTGTCCCACCAAATAATTGCAATAAAACACTCCATATAAGGCTTGGCATTGTTGCAAACCATTTGTTTCTTATCTGTGTGTTTTGTTTGTCTAGCATATGCATTAGTTGAAACGTTTCTCATAACTCTTCTTCACAAATAGTTTATTCAATTGCATGAGCATGATCACCTTTCACATCGATTATTCACTCTTGCATAAGGAAATTATTGTTAAGAAAAGTGATATGCACTACACTTGAACTAAGCCTGAGGTAATGTTATGTAATACACATGATGAAACTAGCAAAAGGTTGATTATAAAGATTGGCCAAAAACATAAGCACTTGACTATATTTAACGAATTCCTGGGACTATGAGAAAAAAGTATGTAAAAGTCGCTTTTTAGGATGCATCATCAAGAATCAAGTAAGCTTAAAGAGAGGAAAAATCCATGAATCATATTTGAATTCAAATTAAAATATATACCAAAGCATGAGTGTAAAATTTAGGTGGAATCACTCAATGGGTACCTACTAAATCAACAAGAAAATCTTATATATACTTCACTCGAAAGATCACCAAAAGGAGCAAAGATCTCAATCACTTCTAGATTGATCATTTTCCTTATATCATAGTCCTTTGGTTCCTCCATCATCTCGAATAATTGTAATTTACGTTTCAATATATATACTAGAAGATTTATCATCATCATGAGGTAGTTTCCATTATTGCATGTGTATTGTTCAAGTGTGTCAACTTTGCATTATCTCATGTAATGCTTTGATCATGAATCTCAAACCCTTCTGAGTTTTTAAATGCAATATATGTTCATTAGAGCTCTATGTGAATAGATATGAACAAGACTCTATGCTTGTATATGTGTATTGTCTCCTTCTTTGCATGTCATGATCACACTTGTGACTTGCTAAGTATATCAATCACTCTTTAGTCACTCTAAAGTTTTTAGATAAATTGTGGTTAGATCAATTTTACTCTCCCATTTTGAAGCAATGCAAAAGGATTCTAGTCACCGCATAGTAGTTTAGGACCACTAGACATTTTCTTGAGTGCTTCCTTCCATAAATAAAAAGTTTTTCTTCTCTAATTCAAAATATGCAATTCATTTTTCTAGAACTAAACATTTGAGATGAGTTCTCTAAAGTAACATGTCCATATTTATTCATAATTTTATATCTTAGAGAGTGTGCTGGTGTCCAAGCAAGAAATAGGTTTGTCTAGAGTAGGTTTCTGCAAAGACCCTCTATTCTCTGTACTCTACAATCTATTAGAGCATCATAATAGTATATACATTATGGGTGATGGTTTTCCTTAATCAATTGATAAATTGGATCGAAGTAACTACTCATCATACTCTCTAAAGATCGAAACGTATATGCAAGGAGGAAATTTCTATGGACATATCTCTGAAGATGAGTAGATGCACATGCTAAGGACCAAAGGACAACCAACACAAGAAGAGAAAGGAAAGTTGAACAGATGGTGTGCAAAGGATGCTTTGGGAAGGTCATATATTTTGGTTTCGTACTTCCACACATTAGGGGATTTAACACTTCACAAGTGACCTAGAATGCATTGGATGCATTCTTCTCTTCAATTACCGAGGCAAAAAAGTATCAACTATGGATGGATTTCACATCCCTCAAGAAACAACCCAAATCATTGACTTTATCGCAAACATTAAAGGCACAACTAATGGTTTTACAAACATTAGAGAGTTCATAGATGAAGATCAAATACTCAGACAATTCATCAGTGCAATTAAAGCCAATGATAAGTGGGAACCATTCACCATTACCATCGACTTATACATGAATATGCAAGTACCAGATTTCAACACATGCATGGGATAACTCTTCACTCATGACACCAAGATTATGAAGAATGAAGATACACAAAAAGCAAATAAATACTCTTCCTTCTACACTCATACAAATAGAAGTAAAGATGTCAAAGGTGAAGGGAAGAATTGCGATAAAAAAGGAAGTACCTCTTAGTGCTAACATTGGAGACAAAGGAAGAAGTTAATGAGGAAGAGGTAGAGTTGGTAGACAAGGCAATGGGAGATCTCAAAGCTGCTCATCTTGTGCTATATTTGGAATACCAAATCATATCACTTAGCATTGTTTCAAGAATCGAAGGAACCAACGTGGAAGAAGATACAAGAGAGGAAGGATAGGAAGCTCCAGAGGAAGATACAACAACAATTATGGCTACAATGGCAACAACAACTTCAATGAAAGTTTTGAAGGTGGCCACAAAGGAAGAGGATATTACAACAACTACATTGATGATTAACCACAAGAAGATTCACCTATACTCATCAACATGACTATGAAAGGGGGTAACTCAGATGAGCATGTATTCTTTATTGATTCTTGATGTTCAAATGAGGGGAATGTAGCACTACTCTTAGGTTTGGAAGATCCCAACGATGGGCATTGACTAAAAATAGGAGATGAGATGAGCCACCTTGTGCCAAAAGTTTGAAATGTGAGAACGTCAAATGATAACCTGAGTTTGTTGAGCAAAGTTTTGTATGTGCCTGGAATCATCAAGAATTTGATAAGTTTAGGAAAGATTGTGGAAAAAGGACTACACGTGAGGTTCACAAAGTACGGAGCTAATGTAGGAGATCCATACCAAGGACTCAAGAAGATATAGAAAGCGAAAATGAAAGCTAGTCCATTCACCTTTGATCTCCAAGACAGAAGGAACATAGCACCATTCAATTGTGAAACACAAACTCTATCAAAACTAGAGGTTTGACATAAGATGTGTGATCACATTGGAGAGAGGACCGTGAAACGAGTAAGTAGAGATCAAAGTGTACTTGGACTACCCAATATCACAAAGCAACATATGACTTACAAATGCAATGTATATCAATTTGGAAAGTCTCCTTTCACAATGCAAGGATGCATACATGCATCGATGTTTAGGGATGAAAATTAGGTGTTACCAAGAAGATGTGCGTGTGTCGATGGGAAACTCACCATATTTCCCAATAGGTGCCATATGATTTCTCCATAATATTCTGAGTCTATCATGTGTTGCTAACACTCGTCATATCACCACATGTTTCAAACTGACCAGGTTTTGGACTTAGGGCATTTATGCAACACTTAGCTTTCAAAGGTTCTTCTCGTGCCACTAGTTTGACCTTCTTAATGGTATCATACGAGATACTTCTATCACTTGCACTAAAAATCAATATTTGAGCTAGCATTCACAATTAAAATAAGTAGCTTGGTAAATGATGTAGTTGAGTTTCTTATAAATGTCAACCTTTGAACGCCATGCCAAAGAGATGTTTCTCATTTAAAAGATTCATTTACTTATTATGGAGAGCAAGCAAGGAGTGTAGATGAGCCACCCAAAGTATGAAGTGAGGATGAGCGCTCGCCAGTTGCTCTTCTTTCTCTTCCATTTCTTGGATTCTATTTGCCTTGTTATATATCTATACTCATGGATCAAAGAGGGTTATATGTGGGCTTAGTAGCCCAAGAGTGAGACCACATGTGCTTGAGGATCTATTTGTGTATGCATCCAAAAATGTGAAGCATTTATCATGGAGGATGAAGAAGAGTATGAAAAAACGTTTTAGCTCAAATGAGGACTATGGTCTCATCATTTTTATACCCTCAACAAAGAAAGTTATAAGATCTTCACTTCATCAGCTTGAATGTATGTATCAATGTTTGTGTGTTTCACTACAACAGATCGATGGTATACCGAGGTTTTTACCGAGGAAAATGAACGCAGCTTTATTTGCCACGACGCCGGTGCAAAGGTCGGTTTCCGTGTCGGTACCAAAGAGTCGGTATAGGTGTCGGTCTAGACATCGGTAAAAGCGTCGATATATGCGTCAGTATATGCGTCGGTATATGCGTCGGTATAAACATCGGTATATGCGTCGTAACCGGTTTTTGTTGCATTGCCTCCTATGTGTACCGACGGTTATTCTGATGACACTACTGGGAGTACCGTCGCTTATATTGACGACCATACCTGCAAAATTTTTTTTTGGGCAGAATGTTTTGTCTTTTGCTACAGCAACATTACCATGATGTTGCTGAACAAAAGACAATACACTCTGCCCAAAAAAAACCGAGTACATGTGATGTGTACTCTAATGACAACCGAAATATGATTTCATGAAACAGAGTATTATTGTACACAAAAGAGATCGATAATCAGAATGAACAATGAACCATGTACAAAAGAAGTTATATATTTCAATAATGAAGCATGTACAAGAGTGTGGCAAACCACTGTCATATATGATGCTTTTACAAAATGTGGCAAAGCAATGTATTGCCATATGGAAATCAAATACAAAATATTGTTCTTCCACTGCCATACACATGCAAAGAACGTTCCATATCAACAGTCTTGCAACAAAGAACATTAATGGAATGAGATAAATTCATATGAAAATTACAAACAAGTGAAAACCAAGTTTATAAATTAATTACCTCATCGCAAACGCTCCCATGAAACTACCGCACCGCGTCCCTCCAAGTCCTGCAATAGTGCAGTCAACCCATGACTATATCCATAAGACTCCTCCGATCGTGTTGGAGGACGACCCATTGCCAGCTCCTGAAACAAATATAAAAAGATTAGAGAAATATATATGAGAAATTTAACACAAATAAATTCAATAAATGAAATGGTATTTACAAACTCATGACGCATCGTGTCATATCCACCGCTACCCAAATGTGACGGCCCAATCGTGTCTAGACGTGTGGCTGCGGTATTTCGCTGCTAGCGATATCGATCAGGAGTCTGCTGCTGCTCATCACGAATCATGTCCCACTCCTCAGCATCTAACCACACAGGCTTTGGTAAGCCTTCTCTGAATGGATCACGAGCCTCGGATCATCCATGCGACATGACCTCACGTGCGGTATGCAGAATCCACTCTGAATTGACAATCGACTGTCCATCGGCTGGTCGGAACTCCTAGTAAATCGTCTGTGTGATATAATTCTTCCGATCTTTATCCTGTTCACTCCATTTCCGCATGATGGAGTGTCCAAACTGGATGGAGCAAAGTTGTTGTATGCGTGCACGCATTGCTTTGCCAGCCGCATCCATCACCGGAGCTCCATCTCGGATACTATACACCTTGGAGTCATCATGGTCATGAGCACCCCAAGGTGTACATGGTGTACTGCGTGGTGTACTACGTGGTGTACTGCGTGGCGTACCTACATCTGAGGTACTCGTCCTAGGAGTAGAAGCGGGCGACACAACGTCCGTCGCACTGCCTCCACAACAACCGCCTCCTGCGCCTCCAGACCTACCTGTAGATCCACTCCTAGAACCTCCTGCTCCAGAGCGTGACCTCGATTAATGAGACCGGCCAGACCCTGTATGGCGCTGAGGTGTCAAACGCACATGTCTACTAGTAGATCTAGTAGGAGATGGCTGCAAAGATGGTCGTGGTGGAGTCACAAAGCTAAGAGACATACCTCCTACGAGAGTAGCACCACCCTCAAGAGTGACACCGGTAGGAGTGATACCGGCGGGAGTGACACCGGCGGGAGTGAGGCTAGCGGGAGTGAGGTCGGCAGGAGTAAGCCGCGAGGAGTGAGGTCGGGAGGAGTGCTACCACGAGCGATCCAATACTGTGATGCAGCGGCCATATACGCAGGAGGAACCTGAGAGATGAACTCCAAAAACTGCTCCTCTGTCATGGACTCTGGAGTGACTGGAGGATTGTCTCCCATCGTGCTCTGTAATAAAAGAACTCAAATAATTAGCATGCGATAAGAAAAATAATATAGGGAATAAACAAAAAAAAAACAAAAAATTAGTACGTACAAGTCTTTTATTCAAAAGTCCTCTATTCTAGCATCCTCTTGAAGATCCGATGCACCGAGAATATCTATCTCTAAATTGATTGCTTCTAAATTGCTTGCTATGTTGGTTTCCTCCTTATCATCGTCTATTGCTTCGTCTTCTCGAACAATGACCTCTTCTTCAATGACCTCTTCTTCTTGAACAATGATCTCTTCCTCCTCAACTATGGAATGAATCTCTGAGTCCACTAGAGATGGAATTTCTTCTACATCTGCATTTTCAAAAATTTGTCTACTACGTGGAGCGACTTGTATAACAAATAGCCACTCTGGGTCTTTTCAATCTGGTAGAAAAACAACTTGCTCACAGTGTTCGGGAAGTACAAATGTATCCCTTTCATCTGTCCATAATCTTGTGGAGTCAACTTGAAGCAAACCGCTTTTATCTCGTCTCACTGTTGTGTTTCTTCCAAAAGTAACTACTTTGAACCATTTCACATCAAAAACAAAGTAATCAAACTTTCTGAAAGATAGTTTCAAGATGTCTTGAATCACACCACAATAATCTAACTCGCCTTCTAGAGCATTATCATCTCTTGCACTCGCTCTACTTTTTTGCAAAAAATTCACCATCACTCCACTATCAAAAGTAGACCGGTTTTGATCGATTCATGCGATTCGTGCAGTTTTGAAAGAAGTCTTTAGACATCTCATGCATCCAGTAGGTGTACGAAACTCTAAAATTGTTTTCTTCACTTGTTGCTCTTCCATCCTGCGAAGCACCCAAGGAGCTCTTGGTAATGATACTATTCCGTTGGGCTTAGTAATTGCCCACAACTCTCGCATACGACCTCGCTCTTCTAGGCCGTCCCTTTGTGCTTTGCTTTCTTTCTTTCCGATCAAAGTTTTCCAAAGCATCTCTCCCACATTCTTGAAAATACGCATCGGGTCTACCAAATGATTGATCACCAATTCACTCCAATAAGGGAGTTCATGAAAAATGGACAATCGTTTCATGCCAGCAACTGGATTTTCTGAATCCCACAGTTGTTTCCAATCGCTAGCTTTCATTTGGTGTTGCATGTGTGTATATGTGTGTATATATGCATGTATGTATGTATGTGTGTATATGTGTGTGTGTATGTGTATGTATGCATATGTGTATATATGTGTGTGTATGTATGTGTGTATGCATGTGTGTGTATGTATGCATGTGTGTAAATTTATGTGTGTGTGTATGCATGCATATGTGTATATGTGTGTGTGTATGTGAGCATGCATGTGTGTATAGGTGTGTGTATGTAAGCATGCATGTGTGTATAGGTGTGTGTATGTAAGCATGCATGTGTGTACATGTATGTGTGTATGTATGCATCTCTAAATTAATGTGTATCTTCCTTTCTCTTCTCTCTCTCTCTTTCTTTCTCTCTCTCTCTCTCTCTCTCTCTCTCTCTCTCTCTCTCTCCCTCTCTCTCTTTCTCTCTCTCTCTCCTTATCTCTCTATCAATAGCGAATAAAAGAATCACTTACAAGTATGTCTCTCTTTGAATCGTTGTCGTCAAAGCGTTATGTAGGTCGTCTCTCGTCCAATTCCAAACAATCGACGCCAACGAACTTCTGCAAAATCAACGAAAAGAGAAATTAGAAACCTTAAAGCATAGAGAAACTCAAATGCTAACAGTACGTGCAGCACTTACCAAGATGTGAGAGCTAAGCCGAGAGAGAGTGTGTGTGTAGAGAGAGAGATCCATGTGTGTGTGCACAAGACAATGCAAGTTCGTGCGCGCAAGTTCGACAGTAGACCGACAGTACTCAAACACGTGCAGAAATGTGAAGTTTTTCTCTCGGGTTCGCCGTATGTTTAAAAATTCACCGCTGGTATAGGCGCCGGTATGGATGTCGGTATACGCGTCAGTAGTTGCCAGTAAATTACCGACGCTTATACCGACGCTCATACCGACGCATATACCGATGCCTATACCAACGCTTATACTTGCGGTTGTGGGCCACACCGACGATCCGTTTAAAACGGTCATACGGACGGTCACTTGACCATCGGTATCTCTTAGTGAGATTTTTCGAGGGCTATACCGATGCCGACTATGACCGTTGGTATATGCAGCGTTGGTATGCCCCTCATATGTTGTAGTGTTTTTGTCAATGTTTGTGTCAATGTTTGTGTCAATGTTTGTGTATGTATGTATGATTCAATGTTTGTGTTTATGTATGTATTTATGTATAGATGCATGTACATATGTATTTATGTATGTATGTATGTATGTATGTATGTACATATGTATATATGTATGCATGTATGTATGCATGTTTGTATCTATGTATGTATGTATGTATATATGTATGCATGCATGCATGTATGTACGTAGGTATGTATGTATGTATCTATCTCTCTCTCTCTCTCTCTCTCTCTCTCTCTCTCTATATATATATATATATATATATATATATATATATATATATATATATATATATATATATATATATTCCTGCCATAATCCCCCCCAAAAGATAGGATATATTTTATCTTATTATTATGACCCATCTTTTTTTGTACTCGGATGTGCCTCGGATGACCATTTTTTTGCAATTTTGGAGGCAATTTCATCTTTTGTGATAGCCATGGATTCAATTTTGTAGTAATTTCACAAATCATTATGTACATAACTTCTTTTAGTTAGAAACCATCTGTTTTGTGCACATTTAATATGTGCTTTTTATCTCACACTTGTTCCAAGTGGTCCTTTTCATCTTGAATTTTCCACATGTTTCACGTTTCTTATATGCAACACATGCCACTTCCTTAATGTTGCAAGTTTTTTCCTATTGTCAGCTACACATCCCAATGCATGCCCTTGGCTTTATACCTAATCCTAGCCCTTACCCTCCCTATAGCTCAAGCGTAAGCACCGACTCCTTTACTTGTCAATCCGTGGAGACGTGAGGACGGGTATGAAGACCACGAGCAAGTGAAGGCACAAATGTGTGAGTGAAAGCACACAAGCATGCACACACATACACACACACAAGGAAAGATCAAAGAAAGGAATGATGGAAAGCTTTCTATTGCAAAGGAACTCTCTTACAAAAGCTCTATTCTCTAACAAGCTAACCTCAAAATGAGCTCTCTAGCTCTTTTTATAGTTTTTTTAGTAGTTTTGGCCCTGTCCAGACCTAGTGTCTGGCCTAGTTAAAAATTAGGTTCCAGGGCTTATTTGAGGGCTCAAACGAAGTATAAAATTATGAAAATTGGTAGGATGATACTTCTAGAACTCCTCAAGCTCGAGGACTCCTCGGCTTGAAAAAAATCGAGTTATAAAAATAGAAAATGGTATTTAGAATGGTTTTTAGTGATGAAAATCACTATTTTTGTAGGGGATTCTTCTGAAAAGTTGACATGTACTTCTTGAAGATCCCTACTTGCTCCTCCTTCTTGTATGTTCACTTCTTTGATGTGCTTCCATGCTTTGTGCTTGACCTTGAGTTCCAACACTCCCCCCCCTCTCGAGTCTGTCGTCCCTAACAGATCCTTGTTGTAATGGTTGTTCCAAGTAGTGCTTTGAGAGGTAGTGTCCATTCTACAGGAACAAGAGCCGTCTATCTGCCAAATGTGGCAGGGTTGGGGAAGTCATGCCAAGTACTCATAACTATGTGCCTTGTGCATGGGTTGAGGAAAACATGTGCCTTGTGCACGGCCTTGTAATATAGCCATATCTATGCTTACTTGGAAAATGCATTGGAAGAAGTATGGTGCAAAAATTTGGGGTCTTGAGCGAAGTGCTCAAGGGTATGCCGATGAAGAGGTTTCCTAATCTATCATGGTTATGTTGTTTCCAAAGTAAAGATGCTCAGCATGGTGAATGATCGTTCGATGTTTATCTCTTCGTGTTTTACACCCAGCATTTGTGATGGAACATTGGCGATGAATGTCCGTGTTGATGGTCCATTGATGAAACTTTTTTTTTTGAGTGCTTGGTCCTATCTCCTCTTTTCAAAGCAACATTTGCCAAATATTGAGAATTGAATTTATTTATATTCCTTGACAAACAACATTGGGTAACTACACCAAGCTTAGTTTCACATATTCTCTTTAGCTCACCATAAGCAGGAGTCTTCTCACCCAGTATACGGACAAGGATTTTCAGGGAACCAAACTACCTCTTACAGATATCTCCCTGGATGCTCTCTTACATACCGTAGTTAAGCATGGCTCAAGTTGTGGACCTTCAAGCTCTTTCCTCCTACCATGGTAACAATAGTTGTGCATACCATGTTCATGCCAATCTTGACATCTACCAGACAAGGCAGCGATAATATCATCTGCTAGCCGAGACACACTTCTATCCAAACTGATGAATGACCAGGAATCAACGGTTCCACCTTCAACTAAGCATGACTCATTCATGTTCCATGAGCCAAACCCAGGAACAAGTTCTTTCTCTCTCTTTTTTTTTTGAGAGGAACACTGTCATAAAACAAGAAGACAAAGGTTAGTATTAAAAAATAGTTTACATGTGTCAATGTGCTCTTGTGCATGGGACTCTCAAGTGTGTCTATGCAAGGCCATGTAATGTGGCCTTATGTTAATGCATACTTTGGAAATGCATGACCTGAATGGTGCAAAAGACAGGGTTGTGCAAGGAGCACATGGTTGTCGCTCGTCAAGGCTTGATGTCACTTGCAGATGTTGATGCCATATTTGTTGGAGGTATCCATTGGATCTCGAGATGACAAGTGATCCTTCCTCCTTATATGGATCCATTTGAGAATGGTCTTCAACTGTTTTGTAATCTCCTTTGGCTGCTTCATGTTTGGATGGTTCCTTGAGGGTTTGATCCCTCGTGGTTGGCTCTTTGGTTCTGTGGGGCCTACCGGTGATTTTGGCTTCCATACCCATACCATTGTTGCTAGTCTTCTAACTCTTGTTGAAGAGATGAGTTTATCTCCCTTTGGTCTCTATGCTCGGTTCTTTCCCTTATCTCGCCTTGGCTTCTTGGTTGAGACCTTTTGCATGGTGGAGAGCATAGGCCTATGTGCATGTAAGAGTCCTCTGCGAACCCACATGTGTAATCGCCCTTGTTGAGCTACAATTAATTTCTCAAGCATCCAAATTTATCGCAGACATTCTTGTTGACCTGGTCATGGTTGCTTGTTATGGTCTTTACATTGTTGGCTTGCTTGGGTGGGAATTGTGTTGACAAGGCTGGTGGCTTCTCTCCTTTTCGTACCCAGATCTGCTTCATGCCCGGAACTGCTTTCTTGTCGAATGGTTTCTTTCTATTTAATATAGCAGTTGTCGTGAATGGTTGTGTTTGCCTTTGTGGTGGAACTACTCTGGCTACCTGAGTCTTTGGAGAAGAAGTGAGATCCACTTGCCTTTGAGCGTGTTCTTCCATGATTGACTCCTTAGCTTTTGACACATACAACATCCTCTTCCATATCATTATTCTTAGAAGAACTAAGAGAATGTGGGACATCTGGATTTGTGAGCGTGCAGTTTTTAATTCTAATGTAATGCATTGTTCATGTACCCAAACTTGAAGAAGTTGACTTATGAGGTTCAAGTTGACTGCGTGGTCATAAATCCAATCTTGACCCAAGACAAGTGGTTCCGTAAGGTCCTCATCTCGACAAACTAGCATTTTGACTCTCATTGGAACACCTTGAAGGTAGATGGGAAGTTCCACCTCGCCCAAACAAGGGGTTTCCACACCTTCCAATCCTATGAGATAAGCTTCTATGGGATTGATGTTCAAATGTAAGTCTTGGCAGTAGGACAGTCTGACCGCACTACTTGTTGCACCTGAGTCAATCAATGCTTTCACAGTCCTTGCACTCTTTCCTTGTCCTATCTCTATGGTCACAAAGGGATGTCGGTCAATTACTTGAGAAGTAATTATGCCAGATTTTTGGCACATATCCATGTGATATTTTGGGGCTTTTGAGTTGACATCTAGGCCTAGTCACCTTAACTTATTTTGCCTAATATGCTCTCTAGCCTCTACTTGTGCTTCTTTTCTGACCCTCAACTCTTCTTCTTTTTGCTTCTTAGCAGTGTTGAGTCTCATTAGCATATCCTATATAAGAGATTCTTGATATAGCTTGACTCGACATCCACTAATATAGCTTGGCAGGATGTCACCTTCTAAAGTAGCCAATTGAACCGCACCGCTAGTGGAAATTCTATTAATGATCATGGGTCCATATCCTCTTTTTTCCATTTGACGGGCATGTTGCTTTAGCGTATAGACCAGCACTAGGTCTCCCTCTTTCAATCCTTTATCTTTGATAATGTGCATCAAAGTATGCCTTTTGTCTTTTCTTTGCAGCATAGATGCCTGTTGCCGCTCGTAGCCTTGTCTCACCTAAGCGTTCTAGATCAAAGATCCTAGAGGACAATTCATCTCCATTCCACTCATGTTCTTGTGCTACTTTTAAGGTAGGGATGAGGAAGTCCAATGGTAGCACAGCATTCTCTCCAAAAACCATCGAAAATGGGGTGGTGTTGAGTACTGTTTTGTAGGCAATTCGATAAGCCCAAACAACATGATGAAGTTGTTTGTCCCAATTAGAGCGTTTATTATTTACCAGTTTTTTCAATATATTACAGAGGATCTTATTGGTGCTCTCAGCTTGTCTGTTAGCTTGTGGGTGATAGGGGGCAGACTTCTTATGTATCACCAAGAATTCTTGGAGAAGATTTTCAATCACTTCATTCAAGAAGTGTGTGCCTCTATTGCTCACTAACTCTATTGGTAGTCCATATCTCGTGAACACGTTCTCGAATAAGAACTTAGTCGTAGTCTAAGCAGCATTCTTTGTGGTGTCTTTCACTTCTACCCACTTGGTCAGGTAGTCTGTGGCTACAATAATGTACTCTGCATGGGAGTTTCTAGTTGGGGGGTTAATAGGACCGACAAAGTCTATACCCCACTTCAAGGATGCACGTCCTCCCATCATTTGGCCTCAAAGGCATCTCATCTTTTCTAACTGGATATTGTGCGCACGTTGGCATGTGTCGCATTTCTTCACATAAGTATGTGCATCCATATGAGGAGTTGGCCACCAAAGTCCTCAGAAAAGAATGGTCTTGATTACTCGGTCAGGACCAGAATGTCCACCTGCAACACTACTGTGTGTAATTTCTAAGATTTTCAAATAGTCTGATTCATGAACGCACAGTCTTAGGTAACCATATTTGCCTCTTCAGTATAGGTTGTCTCCTACTAAGGTATAGTCGTGAGCCTCCTGCTCCATGCTTCTTCTTCTTGCTAGACTAGCCTCTTGGGGTAATGTCCCTGATCTCATGAATTCTACCAATGGAGCACTCCAATCTGGAATTAACGATACATGATAAAGAGTCCCATGCTCCACTGGGTGTTTTTCCTAGCACACTGGACAATTCTTTATCCACTCATGTATTTCTTTGTCCATGCTAGGCCCATACACTCCTAAACGTTTCAAATTCTGCAATGTCCGTTGTTTAGAATAGTGATTTCCTAGCAACCCTTCATGGGCTTGTTGCAACCAACTGCAATGTTCGTCATCCTCAACACAACAAGCTAGTACACCTTCTGCATCTTGTTTGTACATGCTTCCTGCGAGTATGTGATATTTTTGTGATTTTATAATTTCTTCTTGTGATGTTTTCATATTCTTATTTGCGGGCCCCAAGGTTACGATTGGTACCAACTTATTTTCCCATTTTGGAACAACTTCCAAATTGAACAGATAGGCATCAGGTAGTTCATCAGGCACTCCTTGCGGTGGCTCTCCTCAAGTGATGCAAGAAAGGTGATCTACCCTAAGGTGGGTTCTACCTTTCCTAACAACAACTTCAAAGTCATATTCCATTAGTAAGAGGAACCATCTTACTAAGCGTCCTGTATTGCAAGGTTTATTGACCAAATATAACAAAGCTTGATGATCAATGAAAAACTTGAACTTGTTGGCCAATAAATAGTGTCTAAACTTCTTCACAGCATATACCATGCCTAAACCCTCTCGCTTAGTTGTGGTATAGTTTCGTTCAGCTGCGGTTAGCTGTCTGCTAGCATATGCTATGGGTAAATCTAAATTTCCTTCACCGGTGGGTTGTGCTAGCACACATCATATGGCATGATTGGATGCATCCACATGGACATGGAATGGCTTATTCCAATCAAGAGTGTTCAATATTGGTGTTGTGCACAAACGTTTCTTCAAATCATTGAAGGAATTTTCAAATTTGTCATTCCACTCAAAATTTGTCAACAAACCATAAAGAGGTTTAGTTATGATCGCATACATGTGGATAAACCTACGATAATATCCAGAATGGCCCATAAAGGCTTGTACCTCTTTAACATTCCTTGGCCTTGGAAACTCTGCTATGGCTTTTAATTTTTCTTCATCTGTTGAGATTCAATTCTTAGAAACAATGTGACCTAAAATTTTACCTTGACATATCATGAATACACACTTTTCTTGGTTCAGACAAACTCGATATTCTCTATTTTTGTTGAAGATATGTCTGAGCTCAGGGATGTGGTATCGTCTCTGTTGGGAATGAGCACATAAATCATCCACATATACTTCTAAGCTCTTTCGCAAGAACTCTTTGAAGACATGACACAAGAGCCTTTGGAATGTTGCAGGTGCATTAGTAAGCCCAAATGGCATCACACGAAATGCGAAAATTCCCCACTCTGTGGCAAAAGCTGTTTTGTGTTGATCTTCTGGGGCAATGGCTACTTGATTGTAACCTGAAAATCCATCAAGGAAGCTATAAACTTCCTTGCCTGCAACACGCTCCAATAGGTGTTCCGTGATTGGAAGCGGATAACTATCTCTGATCGTAGCGGCATTAACTTTTCTAAGGTTAATACACACTCACAACTTCCCGTTCTTCTTGGGCACCACTACAATGGGGGACACCCACTCAGTATGCTCAATCTCATAGATAAATCCTCCTTCAATCAGCCTGTCAATTTCTTCTTTTATCTCAGCCCGATAAGTGTCATTATATGTGTAGGGCTTTTGTTTGGTGGGCTTGGCATCAGCATTCATGGGGATAGTATGAGAGCATATTCTTGGATCTACCCTCTTCAAGTCTCTATAGTGCCACACAAACACATCCCTATATTCCCTTAATAAAGCTACAAGCTCCATTTCTTCTCTTGCACTTAGGTCATCCCCTATATACGTGCATCGCTCTTCGTTCCCTTCAATGGTTACAACAATTTTCTTGGTCTTTTCTTTGTTATCATAAGCTTCTCATGTGATGGCCTCTCTCTTAGGAATTCGTACCAAAATTTTTCGATCTTCAACTTCATATTTCTTGAAGTTTTCTAGTACTTCAAACAATGATTAATCCTCTTCTTGTTTTAGTGCTTTTCTTTTCTTTTTCTTTTGACTACCTTCACTTCCCTCCCTCAAACTTACCGTTTTGATACTTGTGAGAGGTTCTTCCTCTTTTTGGGTAAGCACTCCTACATCTTCTAGATAGTGCTGCTCTGAATTAAAGCAACTATCCATCACAATGGACTCTAGATCATTGTCATTCTCTTACTCTTCTATGACATCACTAGGGTCACATTCCTCTAGCAAGGGCTGATGCATGAATATTGAGATATCATAACCCTCCCCATCACAATGAGGTGTCCACTGTTCTTCATTGATAGCAATGTCCATGGTAGCTAAGATTTCTACCCAGCCATGAGGCTCAAATTCCTCATCTAGAAAGATCATTGGTGTATAAGATAGGTCTTTAATTGGTCTATCTCCTCGGGGAGTTCCTTCTTCTCTTGCTTTTAGGCACTTTTCCTCTTCCTCTACAAACTTGCACATCCAGAAGTGAGTATCTTCATGCAGCCATGATGGATCAGGTGAACTTTTGGAATGCACAGAGATAGAATCTTCTTTCACCTTGTGGATAGGATTCCATTGTAGGGGTGGTACATCTCTGAAGGTGTAATCCTTCAGATTGACCTTGGTGGGGACCCCTAAGTGCTCTAAGTACAAGGAGTTGGTACCCCAATCTTGTACAATTTGCAGTTGTCATAGGAAGGCTCTTCCTAGGATCATCTCATAGACATTATTTTTCTCAAAGTCACATATAGCAAATGTGTGTTCAAAATCTACACCACAAGTGGTTAGTGTTATCCCTTTGAGCAATCCTAGAGGTCTTTCAAAATGACCGTCGGCCATTTGAAGCTTCGTTCTGGTTGGTCTTAATGTGGGTTTTCCCCATTGCTTCCACAAGGAGGTGGTCGCAATAGCAACACTAGCACCTGAATCCATGATTGCTTTGGTTGTGTAACCTTGGTAGGTGATTGGAAGATAAGTGTTACCTTCTTCACCCTCACACATGTCCCCTATTTTGTCTAGATGTATCTCTAGTACTTTCTGCTTAGAGCCTACTTTTGGCATATTGGACTCAAGTTCTGGGATCTGATCCTTCACATGATTCCATAGCTCAGGTTTTGCTTTGAGCAGCTCTTCTACAGTGAGATGACATTGAACCTTACGGTTCTTCACGACATCAGTGTTCCTTGGGACCACTGAGTCTTCATGTCTTACCAGTATTGTGGGAGCTGTGATCTGAAGAGATTCAGATTCCCATGGGCCTGGAAATTGAGGCAGTTCTTCTAAGGTATTAGATTCAAAATCTAACCTTTCATCTTCTTGTTGCTCTACTTGATCTCTGTAAATAGATGGAATGTCTTGGGGAAATTGATCATGAAGATCATCAATTTCAGGAATAGGAGGAGGATTACCCTTCTCCTTGGCCCATTTCTCTTCTTGTATTTCCCGCAAGAACTCTTGAGAGTGCTCTTGAATTGAAGGAGGTATTCCAGCATCCATGGAATTAGGAACATAAGCTCCCATTGGTGATGAGCTTCCTCTCTCAATAACTGGCTGAGCCTGTGCACGTAAAGAAACTTGTGGTTTGTTTACCCACTACTCTAATCTTTCAAGTAAGCCCTGAAAATGCAAATCCGATTTGACAGAGTTTGTGTGATTGAACTTTTGACTAGTCTTAAGCATAGCTTGGGCTAGCTCTACCATTTTCATCCACATTTTTGTCCGTTCTATCTCTAAATCTGCTCTAGGGTAACTCTTGTCTAGGTTTGCAACTGTAGGCCCTTCTTGAAGTCGAGCCTAGTAGGCCTTGAACATCATGTCCAAGCCTTTTGGGGTTGGATCTGCAAGAACAGACCCTGGTTGCGGCCTATTTACAATGGGTGGTGGGGTGGGATGAGGTGGTGTGGATGGAGTTTCGGCATGCAAGGGACTTTGAGATGCAATGTCTTCTATCTTTGTTTTCGCTTCTTTCAGGCTTTCTTCTAGTTTAGATAACTTTCTATTCCACTTACGATTGGCCTTCTCTCTAGTATCGTTCCATGTTCTTGTTTTTCTCTTACTGGGCTCTTCTGATTCACTTGAATCCGATTATTCAGCTGGCTTATCGTGTTTTAAGGCTTGTGCCCTAGTGACTGCCTGTATAGGAGAAACATTATTGCTACTAGCACTGGAATCCACCACTAAGCCTACCACATTAATGGGTGTGACCTTGGGTGCACTAGAGGGGTTTATCGGACAATCTCTGGGGAGATGGTCTTTGCCACACTTAGGACAAAAAGCTTGTATTGTGATAGCTTGTCCTTGACTCGGAGATGGTGGGTGGGGACAATCACGAATGAAATAGCCACTCTGACATCTAAAACAAGGGCCTCTAGGGGCTTGTGGTCTCATTTGTCTCAATTGGGGCCTAGAGTTAGGATTTTTGTACATGACATTGGAGTATTCTGGCTCCCAATTTTTCTCCATATGTGGTCCCTCATATTGATAGGAGTAAATCTCACTATGCTCATGCGACTCAGTGTAATAAGCATGTGGACTACCTTCATGGGAGTAGTCTGAACTATGAGCATGAGAGTCATTTTATGAGACCAATGGGGTTTGTGACACCAATGCTCTATTAAGGTTCTCTTTTGCCACCACATACTTAACTGGAATCACATTGGTAGGAGATGGTGGTTGGTTTCCTAGGACTAGTTGTGGCCTATATGGTGCCTGATGTTGCTGTTGTGGTTGATAATATGGCTGTTGGTATTAGTTCTGATACCTACCTTGTTGGTAAGGTTGCTGATAAGTTTGTCTAACAACCTGCCTATTGTAGGGACAATCTTGGGCCGTATGGTTTGTGTATTTTCTCTCAATAGTGCAATATGGGGCATTCCTTTCTCTCATGTTGTGGTTGTGCAATGGGCATACATTAACCATGTGGTCGCCTCCGCAAGTATAACACCGATTCAATGAGGTGACTATTGGTATTTGTCTATTTTGAACTCCTAGCTTCTTGGCAACTTGCTCTGCTCTCTCATCCAGCTCAGTGGAGGCTCTAGAGGTATGACAAGTAGAACTATCAGAGTCTTTATAGAGTATAATCCTAACTCCTCACCCAAGTTGTCTTCTATGTCAATGCATGTCCGCACACACTCTTCTATACTTCTAGGATCTTTCAAGTACACATATGATCTTAACTTGGTGCTTAGTAAGCCATCTAAAAACAAAGCCACTTGTTTGGCAGGTGTGGGCAACTCGGGAGCAGGGCATCTTTCTAGGTACTATCTGAACCTTCTTCCTGCTAGTTGCATTGTTTCTTGGGGTGTCTGCTTGAAGCTCTGGATCAAATATGATGTGTTGTGTCTGATACCACTCTTGAAAAATTCTACAATGAATTCGTCTAGCAATTGACCTATATCGCGATAGTTGTGACTACTCAGTGGTTGAAACCAAGCTAAGGCAGTGCCCTTAAGAGTCAAACCAAATGCCTCGTACTGGGTGAACAAGTCCTCAACTTGTTCAGCTCTTAACACTTATTTGAACTCGGCCACAAGATCATAAGGATCTCCTCTCCCGTCAAAATAATTCTTCATTGCCTTGATCACTTGAGTGGGTCTAAGCGTCCTTGGGTGCTCTCGGGGTCTAGGCAATGGAAAATCATGTTCATCTCTTTGTTGCCTATGTGCATGATGTCTCTCTCTTTCAGGTCTTTCATTTTTGAATCCTGATCTATTTCTTCCCACAGTGTGTGCAAAACTTACCTCAGGTCTCTCTCTAGTTCTTTCCCTCTGGGGTTCATGAGCTTCCAAGTATATGTGTGTCTGTCATGTTCTGTTACCAAGAATATTTTCCCTAATGTGTTATGCAGGTAGACAACTTTGCCTGGTATCTCTGGATCTTTGAACTCCTTGGTAGCCATGGGAAACATTGGATGTTGATGGAGGGAAAATCAATTCACTCTTCCAAGTATATGCGTGTCTGTCATGTTTTGTTACTAAGAATATTTTCCCTGATGTGTTATCCAGGTAGACAACTTTGCCTGGCATCTCTTGATCCTTGAACTCGTAGATGATGACTATGCCCAATTGGCTAGGTTGATCTGGCTTGAATCTCCAAAAGGCTTCCTCTGTTTCTCTATTCAGTAATAGCTCTATGCTTTCATTATCTTGAGGGATCAAATCTGGAGTGATCACTCTAGTCAAAACTGACCTATTTCTAGGAGTTTGGGGTCCTTGTCCTACATTTCCTTGTTCTAAGTCTCCTATCTCATTCTTAGGAATGATATTTCCAAACTCATCGGTCCTATCTGGTAGGCTGGTGACCACATACATGGTTCCTTTCTTATCAATGTATGAACCCTCTTCAAACTTGACTACTACGTGTTCAAGTCCAAAGCGTTGATCTGGATTTTTGAGTTGGACCACGGATCGCATCAAGCCATCCTCGTAGATGTGAGCACCTAATCTATTGGTTTGAATATATAACAATTGTGTCTTATATGGACCTTCTGGTGTTTGTAAATAGGTAGTGCCTAAGTTACCTACATGTTTTCCCATGCTAAAAGACATGTCTTAATCACTTGTGTTTGAACTTAGTACGTAAGGATGACCACTTAGTTGTTGTGCCCAACACTTAGCTGTATGGTTGACACTAGCCTCAAAAGATCTAATGCTTTGTCTATCCTTGCTTAGGTGTCTACCAGATCTCAGGTTCATAAGCTTTGGTTAAGAGTCCGAAATTTCCCTTTGGTATGGTTCAAAATCCTTTGGAGTTCTCTTGGGTTCCTGGTTCCACCTAAGGGTCAACTTCAAATTATCCTATCTGAAAATCAACGAGCTTTCCAATGAGCTATAGAGCTCCAAAAATGGACTTTTGATGAAAACGTTATGTCAAATCGGGCTCGTGGGGTCAAAACAGGACCTTTTGGAAAAATCACGATTTTATGTGAAAATCGCGATTTTGAGGGATCATGAAAGTCGCGATGTTGAGTAACCACAAAAATCACGATTTTGTGAAATCATGAAAATCGCGATGCTGAGCAACCACAAATATCACGATTTTGTGAAATCATGAAAATCGCGATGCTGAGCACCTATGAAAATCGCGATCCTAAACAATCCCAAAAAAGGCGATTATGAATGAAAATCGTGAAAAACACAATTTTGAGTGAGAATCGTGAAAAACGCAATTTTGAGTATCATCACATAATCGCGATTTTGAATGAAAATTGTGTTTGGTCAAAATCGTGTTTTTGGCTTGAAAATCGGGATTTTGAATGAAAATTGTGTTTGATCAAAATCATGTTTTTGACCTCCAAATCGCGATTATGAATGAAAATCGTGTTTGGTCAAAATCATGTTTTTGGCCTGAAAATCACGATTTTGAATGAAAATTGTGTTTGGTCAAAATCCTATTTTTGGCTTGAAAATCAAGATTTTGAATGAAAATCCTCTTTTTTGAAAATCATGAAAATCACAATTTTGGATGAAAATTGTGTTTTTGAAAATCGCGATTTTGGGGCCATAGAGAATCGTATCTTCACAAAATCGTGTTTTTGGCTGAAAATCGTATTTTTGGAAATCGCGATTTTGAGTCCACTGAAAATCGTGTCTTCTCATAATCGTGTTTTTGAGAAATTTAGAGAATCGCAATTTTGAGCACAACCAAAGAATCGCGATTCTGAGAATGATCCCAGAATCCTTTTCTTTTCAAAAAGCTTTTAGGCAAGAACTAGAAAATCGTTTTTTTTTTGAAAAATTTTGAATTTTATTAAAATCACGATTTTCAGTATGTGCAAAAAAATCATGAAAAAACATAGGCGGTTGCTCTCCCTTGCACCTCCTAACTCCTTCTCACACAATGATGCATGAAAAATGGTGTGAAAATGGTGAAAATGCACTAAAAAACAAGAAATATCTATGAAGATGAAGATGGAAGAAGATGGAGATGGTGGTGATGATGAAGATGAAGAAGAAAAATCAGAAAATAAATAGAAGTGACAGATTTTTTTTACCTTCCAACGTCGCAAATCAACGATCTTACCATCACAACGCTCGTCCTCGAAGCTCTCTCCCCGGCAACGGCGCCAAAATTTGGTGTAGCTCAAGCGTAATCACCACCTCCTTTACTTGTCAATCCGCAAAGACGTGAGGACCGGTATGAAGACCACGAGCAAATGAAGGCAGAAATGTGTGAGTGAAAGCACACAAGCATGCACACACATACAGACACACGCACATAAGGCAAGATCAAAGAAAGGAACAATGGAAATCTTTCTATTGCAAAGGAACTCTCTAACAAAAGCTCTATTCTCTAACAAGCTAACCTCAAAAATGAGCTCTCTAGCTCTTTTCATAGTTTTTGAGTAGTTTTGGCCCTATCTAGACCCAATTCTGGCCTAGTTAAAAATTAGGTTCCAGGGCTTATTTGAGGCTCAAATGAAGTTTAAAAATTATGAAAATTGGTAGGATGATACTTCTAAAACTCCTCAAGCTTGAGAACTCCTTGGCTTGAACAAAATGGAGTTACAAAAATAGAAAATGGTATTTACAATGGTTTTTAGTGATGAAAATCACTGTTTTTGTAGGGGATTCTTTTGAAAAGTTGACATGTACATCTTGGAGCTCCCTACTTGCTCCTCCTTCTTGTATGTTCACTTCTTTGATGTGCTTCCATGCTTTGTGCTTGACCTTGAGTTACAACACTCCCCCTCCCTACCCTATCCTCATTAGCCACTCAACCCTTCCTACCATTTTCTACTTATCCCTCCACCAATCTTGCTTCCTCCTACATTTTCACTAATTTGGTGTCAAGTTTTGTTATTCCCTTGCGGCTACCTCTTTCCTTCTCTTGGTGGATTTCTCATATGTTATTTTGAAGGTTTTTCCCATTCGGTGTCAAGGAGTACATCTTTGCTCATGGTTTGGGTGTTCGCTCTCTAGGAGTGAGCTCTCATTAGGTGGGCAAGTGTTGAGCTGGTACAAGTGTTGACTTTGCAAGTGATGCACCAATTGTTGACGTGGTCAAAGCGGTGACTTTGCAAGTCATGCATATGTGGTGCACAAGTGCAAAGTGTTGCAATAGTGATGACAAGTGGTCAAGGATATGGGTGCACAACTAGTGCACAAATAGTTTGTTCATAATGTTTTTGTAGCAAACATGGAATGTAGGGTACAGAATGGTCTTTTTGAAGGGGTTTTTGGGCTTCTTGATTGTTATTGATTGACCAACTGAAACCTTCCTTATGCATATAGTTTGGAGAAATAAAGGTTAAAAGTGGAATGTATGTACGTATGTATGTATGTAGGTATGTATGTATGTATGTATGTATGTATGCATATATATATATATATATATATATATATATATATATATATATATATATATATATATATATATATATATATATATATATATATATATATATATATATATGTATGTGTGTGTGTGTGGGTATGTGTGGGTGTGTGTGTGTATGTATGTATGTATGTATGTATGTATGAAAGTATGTATGAATGTATGTATGTACGTATGTATGTATGTATGTATGTATGTATATATGTATGTATGTTTGTATGCATGTATGTATGTGTATATATATATATATATATATATATATATATATATATATATATATATATATATATATATATATATATATATATATATATATATATATATATATATTCCTTAATCCCCCCCCAAAACATAGGATATATTTTATCTTATGATTATGATCCATCTTTTTTTTGTACTTCTAGAACCGTTTTGGCTCTTGATTGTGCCTCGGATGACCATTTTTCCAGTTTTGAAACCATCTTCATATTTTGTGATAGCCATTGACTCAGTTTTGGAGTAACTTCACAAAAAGTTATGTTTGTATCCTTCTTTAAGTCGGAAACTATTTGTTTTTTTCACATTTAATATGTGCCTTTTATCTCACACTTGTTCCAAGTGGTCCTTCTCATCTTGAATTTTCCACATGTTTCACATTTCTCATATGCAACACATGCACTTCCTTATAGTTGCAAGTATTACCTATTGTCAACTATGCATCCCACTGCATGCCCTTGGCTTTATACCTAATCCTAGCCCTCACCCTCCGCCTCCCTACCCTATCCGCATTAGCTGCTCAACCCTTCCTACCATTTTCTTCTTACCCTCTACCAATCTTGCTTCTTCATCCATTTTCACTAATCTGGTGTTAACTTTTGTTATTCCCTTGCACTACCTTTTTCCTTCTCTTGGTGGATTGCTCATATGTTATTTTGAAGGTTTTCCCCATATGGTGTCAAGGAGTACATCTCTGCTCATGGTTTGGGTGTTCACTCTCTAGGAGTGACATCTCATTAGGTGGGTAATTGTTGAGTTGGTCAAAGTGGTGAATTTGCAAGTGATGCACCAATTCTTGAGGTGCTCAAAGTGGTGACTTTCCAAGTCATCCATATATGGGGCACAAATTCAAAGTGGTGCACAAGTGATAACAAGTGGCCAAGGACCTGGGTGCATGCACAAATAGATTGTTCATAATGGTTTTGTAAGAAACATGGAATGTAGGGTACAAAATGGTCTTTTTGAAGGGGTTTTTGGGCTTCTTGAATGTAATTGATTGACCAAGTGAATCCTTCCTTATGCACACATTTTGGAGAAAATAAGGTCAAAAGTGGAAAAGATAAGAAATGGAGAGAGTACATTGTCGAGGGGTGTGAAAGGAGGCAGCCACTCATCAAAACGGACTCGCGCTAACCTCTCTATGTGACTACACACTAGGTGTTTCGTTGTGTACTTTAGGAACTAGGATGTGTTTTCAGTGTGTGGGGAATTATTAGCTATAGTTTAATGCTCTATTTAAATTTAGCCTTTAAACCTAAGTTCCATAAGGAGGTGCAGTTCTATACCTAGAGACAACGTCTCGATATGATGGCAAGGCTAATTTTTCATCAGTTATTCTTTCTTTAATGAGTTCAACTAGGGCGTTTTCTGTTTCTTGAGGATGAGTATTTTTTTTTAAGGTTGAAGGAAACAAATCCTCACTATTTTTTGGTTTAGGTAATACCATTGAAATCTGAGGTAAAAGTCTAGATAAGCAATGATCATATTCTAGAGAGTATAATGTTTCATCAACACTACAATCTTTAACTACTTCTATTACTTCTAAATCATCACTAGTCTCATTCTCGTTGATTTGAATAGTCGTATTCTAAATAGAAGCAGGTAAAAGAGTTTCTAAAATAAAAGAGGAATGTATATTATGCTCACTAGAAGATTTACTTGAAGATGCATTATTAGCAGACATAAGAAATAAAGTACAATATAACATTTTGATTAATATTTGAATTGTTTAGTGAAAAAAATAAGATTTCAGAACCAAAATATTCCTATACACATGCTTGAGAAAAGTCCTAATATAGATATTTTTGAAGATATCCTATACAAAAATTTATATAAAAAGCCTAGTACAAGAATTTATGTTCAAAATGTGATAAAATGAAACTAAGATAAGCGAAAAAATTGCAGCTCAAAACTTATGAATTTCTTCAAGTCGTCTTGCTCGTCAATTCTTCATCAAATGATCTGCAGAGAGTAGCATTAAGAAATTCATGACATAATCATAAATATTTATACACAAACTCACAAGTACTTAACGGAGGCAACACAAAAACATTCACATGCAAACACTTAGTCACAAACACACCATGCACTCATAGACACTCACACGACTCAAAAAATTCACATGTGCACTTTAACTAACTAATACTCATCACTTACGTGCACGTGAAACATAAACACATAATTACATTAATCAAATTAATAATAAAAGAATTATTAATCTTATATTTACTATGTTGTTTATTTATGAAATAGTTATTTTAATTATATATTTTTTAATTATGCTAGATTATTTTAATAAAATCATTAAACATATAATATTAATTATACTTAGATTGATAAGAGTTAAAATGTTTTTAAATTTACATATTTTTTATTTAATATTTTTATTATTTAATACATAATATTTTATTTTATATATATCATACTTTATATAATGCATAATCTAAATAATACAATAGGTATTATTATTTTCTTTTAAAGTAAGAGTATACCTATTTAATAAATCAATGATTAACACACATAGATACATAATTAGAATAAGTATCTTTTTAGGGGTTTATGACAAGGAACATCCGTTTATAATGGAATCGGATAATTTTAGTGAAAGAAATATCAAGATACATACGTTTCAAGCACATATATAGAGTGGAATCACACATATATATAGGGTTCCTAGATATTTATAGATATTTTTGGGTAGACAAATATTGACATACAAGATTAAGTACATAATTAGACGCACAAAAATATACATATATTTTTATCTTCTCATGAAATCATATATGCAAAGACACAAGCATAAAGATCCATACACAATCCATTACATTGTGATCTTTGTAGTCAATATCAATGCCTATAAAATACTTATTCATAAATTGAACTACATCAAATCTTTGCTTAGTCCAACTCTTCACAAATGTGTTGTCTGCAGGTTCTAAGAGAGATTAGTCAAAGAAATGTACCAAAATGATTTGAGAGAGATAAGAGTTATTCATCTTAAAATCAAAAAGTTTTTATTTTTTTGAGTATTGATATGGATTTGGAAATTTGACCCCACCAAACCTGCACATTATCCGGATGCGCCAACCTGCAATTCATGGAAAGCAACATCAAATCCTTTGGAAAAAACTTATAAATTGACTCTAAATAAGATGATAAAAGATGCTTCTAAATTCAAATTAAGTTTTTGATAAGAAAAGAAAATTCATAAAATTTTATAAATGTGAATAGGAAATCATTTCGCTCAATGCATACAGTCAAAAGAAAAATTTAGAAAATCCTATAATAGTCATTTAGACAGTCGTGGTACTTACCATTCCATTAACTCTGTTCACAAGTAAGATTTAATTTATATAAGTTTTCTATCTTCTATCTCTTAGTCGTCTGCCATAAGATACATCTAACTAATTCTTTTGTAGAAAACCTCCACCTCATATAGCCCACAATACATATCAGAAGTGGTTTTGAGACCACAATTGATTCATAATAATTGTCTTTTTCTTTTTCTTTTTTTTTTCTTTTTTCTTTTTCTTTTTCTTTTTCTTCTTTTTTCTTTTTCTTTTTCCATCTTGCAACAACCATTAATGTATTGCTTGATGTGTTCATTTTTCTTTCTTGTTTTTCTTTGTAGCTTTTTTGTTTAAGGGGAAAGGCTTAACCCCTTATCAGAGCTGAGGATCTAGAAGCATTCTACAGTCAAAACTAGGATCTCATTTGCTAAACGATTTCAACAAATACAAAAGCTTACTTGTATAAAGTAAATTCACTTTTACTAAGGGTTGCAGGTCAAGTGTTCCACTCTCCTGTCCTCATAACAAATTGTAAGTTTCCTAAATTGGACCTTCAACTTGCATACAGATTCCTGCTTTGATTTCTTTTTCATCATCTAAATAATTTTAATAAATTTTATTTTATATCATAAACAAATCATTTCCTAATTATGAAATGCATAAAAGGAAACTTTTATATTAAAATAAAGAACAATTAGAACTATTTCACCTGACTATGCTTCATCTTCATCTTCATCTTCTAGGAAGTCTTCATCCAACTTGAACTCAATAGTCAATGCGTTTCACGATTGGAGCATTGATAAGCAATCGCTTTAGTCATCTCGTCATTCTAATATGCTCTTTTGTCCAATAGAATTTCTTTCTTTTTCGTAACAAATCATAAAGTAAGTTCGCAACATGAGAAAAGTGAGGGATCCAGATGACATAGAAAACACATGCACCTAAGAATCTCATTACTTCACTCACATTGCGACACTGCTCAGAAATCCTATTAATGGCATCAGCTTTTGCCGGATAAGACCTACAACCGTAATGATCACATAAATGCCCAACTATCAGCACTTCATTAACACCAAAAGTAGACTTCTCTAAGAAGAAAGTTAGTCCAACCTCCTCAAACCTTTGAAATATCTTCTCACAATTGGAAATGTGGCTGGAAACAAACTTTCAACAACCAAATGAATCCAAACTCTCATCTTCTTCTTTTTCCACACATCCTTTTATTGGAATAACTAGATCCTTAGATCATAGATATACTTTAATATGACCACCACGTGCTAGAGTGATGACTCTCCTCCCAACCAAATGCCTCTATATATAGCTCTCTCGAGGGGACTGCCTTCTTGGGTAGGTGGATACTAACCATCCATGTGTTGGCCATGTAATTACATGTGCACTGTATCCCAATTAAGTCAAGTGGATGCTTCTAGAAGGCTCTAGATCTCTTTGGGCAAAATACGCTCCCCATGTCTTGTGGAGAATGAGTTCTCCTATGCGCAACGAAAGTGTGTAGTGAACCCTTGTATGTCCAACACTTGGACAAACATATACACCTTAGATAGCTTGCTGCTCTCAACACAAAAACTCAAATGGACTTGATACTTTAGTCAATCAAAGTAAATAAAGAGATCTTTCTAAAAATCTATAAATGACTTAATTTGGACAAGTTTTGATTAGGAAACACAACTGTCAAAGATGAACTACCTGTCCACACAAGTATGCTGAAGAACTGAGCTTCACTCGCGGACTGATAGCTCTCTGAATATATATCCTTTGAGAAAGATATTTGGTACCAAGAAAGTAGACACAAATAGCTTTCCAACAAGCTAAAAGTCAAGTAATTTGGATGGTTTTGATTAGGAAACTCAATTCATCAAGATAGACCACCTGCACACATAAGTACACTGTAAAACTAGACTTTACTCTTTGACCGATATCTCACAGAGTATGAACGGTCTGAACGAGATATTTGAGACCCTGAAAGAAGATGCCAAGGGCTTTCCAACAAGACAAAAAGCATGCAATTTGGATATGTTGTGGTTGGGAAACTGAACCACCCAAAATAGACTACCTATCTACACAGGTATACTAAAAAACTAGGCTTCACTCTTTCACTGATATCTCACAAACTACATAAGCTTTCAAAAAGATATTTCATATGCAAAAAGTACACGAGATAACCGTTCAAAGGAATGTTTAAACACACAAAATGATTACATATGCACTGAGATATGAGCTCTGCAAGAGAGCTCTGTACAAATTGATGTGCAACTGGAAGGAGTCTAAGGGAAAAACAAAATGACAAAATGGCTAGATCCGACTACTGGGAGCTCTTGCCTCTTTCTCTCCTTGTTTTGAATGTGCTCTCACTTCACTTTTATAACCAATGAGCATGTGAAGAAGTTTGTGCCTTCTTCTTAACTTACCACTTTCTACACTACATGCTACTAACTACAAGGCAAGATATTGTATCTCTTACTCATCATGAATTTTGACTAGACTTTTTCTTTTATTATTTTTTTCCTTTTTTCCTCTACTTTTTCTTTATCTTTATATTTGGTAAATTTATCCAAGCATGGCTGATATGAAAATGAGCTTGTACATTTATCTTCAACACTCCCCCTCAAGCTCATTTGGGAGTTATCTTCATCCATGTCCTGCAAATTTATCACATCCTTCAAGCCTTTGAGTTTAGAAGCATCCAAGAACTTTGTAAAAATATCTCCAACCTGCTCTTTGGTTCTAATGAACTTTATCCCCACATCTTTGCTCAGCACCTTCTCCCTTACATAATGGTAGTGGACCTCTATGTGCTTGCTCCTTGCATGAAACATAGGATTGCTTGCCAAGTAGATACTTGACATGTTATCACCATATATAGGGATGGTTCCAACTTGCACTCCAAGATCAGCCAAAAGCTTTTTAATCCACATTGCTTCACATGTGGCAAATGCTAATCCTCTGTCTTCAGCCTCCATAGATGAAAGTGCAACAGTAGGTTGTTTCTTTGAGCTCCACGTGATAGGTTTGCTTCCTATCATGAACACATAACCTGAGGTTGATCTTCTATCTTCCTTTGAGCCTGCCCAATCAACATCACTAAAGCCTTTGACCTGCAATTCTTCATCAAACTTGTAAAACAAAGCATGATTAACTGTATGCTTTATGTATCTCAACACTCTCTTGGCTGAATTTAAGTGTTCACTTGTTGGGGCTTGCATAAACTGAGAAAGTACACCAACAACATAAGACAAATCAGGTCTTGTAATGTTTGCATAGATCAATGATCCTACAATGCTTCTGTATGTCATTACATCTTCACAATGGTTCTCCATCATTTGAACAAATCTTGTATTTGTGTCCATGGGTTGAGTGAGTGGTTTGCATTCACTCATTCCGAATGTGAAAAGAACATCCAACAAGTACTTCATTTGCATCAAGTAGATGCCACTCTTTCCATAAACAACTTCAATTCCTAAAAATATTTCAGCTCCCCAAGATCTGAAATTTTAAACTCCTTACCAAGATTCCTTTTGATATCTTTGATCCCTATAACATCGTTTCCTATTATGATGAGGTCATCGACATATATGCAAATATATACCTCTCTATTTTCTTCCTTCTTCATGTACAACGAAGGATCTGCACTACTTGGGTTGTATCCACACTTAGTAAGATACTCTACCAATCTCTGATTCCATGCTCTTGGTGCTTGCTTCAAGCCATAAAGTGCCTTATTCAACTTGCAAACAAAATCTGGATGGTTTTTATCTTCAAATCCAACTGGTTGACCTCTTCTTGTAGTTCTCCATTGAGAAAGGCATTTTTGATGTGGAGTTGATATAATGGCCATCTCCTTGAACCACGAATTGCTATTAAGGTTCTCATAGTTCCCATCTTTGCAATGGGGCTGAAAACTTCATCATAATCTATGCCTTGTGTTTGTTTAAATCCTTTGGCAACTAATCTAGCTTTATATCTAGCTAGTGAACCATCAGCATTCCTCTTTACTTTAAACACCCATTTGTTTGGAACAATCTTCATACCTTCTTTCTTTGGCACTAGCTCCCATGTGTGATTATCTTTGAGAGCTTTGATCTCCTCTTTCATAGCTTGCTTCCATTCCTTTTGTGTGCAAGCCTCTTCATATGTCTCAGGCTCTTTGTCTTTGATAACCTGCATCATGTATGCAAAATGTGTCGCCATAAAACTATCATAACTCAACCTTTGAGTTGGATACCTTGTCCTTGAAGATCTTCTTTCATTGCCTTTAGAGAGTTGCTTCTTTAACCTATTTAGCTTTACAATCGGAGTGATTACCTCTTCATATTCTTCTTCACTTGCATCTACCTCATTGTTTGGAGTAGCACTTGCCTCTTTGGCTCTACTATGAGCTGAATTTGGGGACAAAGAATGACTCCCCCTCCATGTTGAACATTCTTCATTTGATGTAGATGCCTCTGGACCTGAAGCCTTTGTGCTTGATTGTTGAACTTCTCTTTGATTTGTTCCTGCATAATCATCACAATCTTCTTCAAGAATCTTTTCCTTTCCTTTATCTTCATACCATGGTCTTAGTTCATCAAAGACCACATCTTGCGAGACTCTTAATTCCTTTGTTCTAGGGTTGTAACACTTGTATCCTTTTTGCTCCGTAGAGTAGCCGATGAAAATGCATTTTTCTGACCTTGGTTCCATCTTTGTTCTAACTTCTTGTGGAATGTGAACAAAGCAAACACATCCAAACACTTTGAGGTGTGTAAGATCAGGTTTCTTACCGGAATATACCTCTTCAGGAGTCAAGTGATGTATTCCCGATGTTGTGCACCTGTTCATCAAGTAAATGGCGGTTGTGGTAGCTTCAACCCAATAGTACAATGGTACCTTCATCTTGTTGAGCATGCATCTTGCAATTTTAGCAATTTGCCTATTTTTTCTCTCAGCTACTCCATTTTGTTGTAGTGTATACCTTCAAGTGAATTGCCTTTTGATCCCATTATCGTGTAGAAAATCTGAAAATTCTTTGGAGAAGTATTCTCCTCCACCATCGGACCTTAAGGTTTTGATAGACCTTCCTGTTTCCTTTTCAACTTCAGCTTTGAATCTTTTGAATATAGAAAACACCTCTAATTTTTGCTTCATACAAAACAACCAAACCTTTCTTGAGTGATCATCAATGAAGGTGACAAAAAATCTATTACCAGCCATTGATGCCTCTTGGGTTGGTCCCCATACATCCGTATGTATCAAGTCCAAGACATTTGGAGCCACATAATTGCTCCTCTTGAATGGCTGCCTCGTTTTCCTAGTTGACAAGCTTCACATAACTCATGTAGTCCAATGCTATTAAATTTTGGAAGACCTCTTACCACTTCATGTTTGCTCATGTCCTTCAGCTTTGGAATGTTGATGTGTCCTATTCTTTTGTGCCACAAGTCCAGCTCTGAAATCTTCCTATTCCCACATTGAATGTACATGACTTTCCCATGTGGATGTTGGACATCCAAAGTGAACATCCTTCCTTCTCTTCTACCTCGAGCAATGACCTTGAAGCCTTCTTTTGGATTCTTTATGAAGCACCCATTCTCATTGAATATGACATGATAACCCTTCTCTACCATTTGTCCTACTGAAATCAAGTTATTTGAAATTGTGGGAGCATGAAGAACATTAGATAGTACATTTGCTCTGCTTGTATCTCAAAGCCTTATATTTCCAATGTGTTCAATCATGTGTTGAGTATCATCACTTGTTTCAACACATCCTTTTCCACTTGGTACTTGTAGATTAGTGAACAAACTTCCTTGGCATGACATATGGTTACTACAACCTGAATCAATGTACCATTTTTTGTCATCTTCACAAGAGCTTCTATACTCATGTCTCATTGCAAGTAGTGTGTCCTTGCTTCCCTCACTTGAGGTGCTTGCATAGTTGCTTTGCTTCCTTTGATTGCCTCCATTTGGTCTTCCATTCTTGAGCCAACAATCACTAGCATAGTATCCTACTTTACCACAATGATAGCATGTTATACCTTTATGAGAATTGTAGGAGCTTCGGCCTCTTCCTCTACTTCTACCTCGACCTCTTCCTTGTGTGTTGGCATTTGATGCATCCTTGTTGTCTTCCGAATTGTTTTGATTGTATTTGGGTGGTTGTGACCTCTTCCTTTTCCTCTTGAGTCTCCTCTTGAGTTTCTTCCTTTACCTCAACCTACATATAACATTTGGTTGTGGCTGTCCTTTCCTTTGGGACCACCGAAGCTAAGCTCTTCTGTGAAAGATGAGGGATTAGTTGTTCAAAACCTGGATATACATCTTTCAAGTTAATGGAAGTTATGAAAGGCTTCCATCTTTCATCTTCTCTCAAGCCATTGAGAGTATAACACACAAGATCTTTGTCTTCAACTGTTGTGCCAATAGAAGCTAAAGCATCGCTTAGCTCCTTAATCTTCAAAGTATATTCAGCTATGGATTGACTCGAACTTTTCTTGATTGTGTTCAACTCATTCTTGAGTTGAAGTTTCCTAGCTTTGGTATTTGTTGAATACATTCTTTCAAGAGCTTCCCAAGCATCCTTAGCTTTGTCGAGATGTTGAATATGACCTACCATGGCATTAGTAATGACTTGGGAAATGAGGAACATGACTCTCCTATTCCTCTCTTCCCATTCTTTTGCTTGCCTCCTTTGGACTTCGGTGGCCATAGCTTGATTGATTTCAGGTTGAGCATCATCGCCGCTCACAATACCCCATAAGCCTTTGCCCATTAGGATGTTGGTCATTCTAAACTTCCACACAGGATAGTTATCCTTGTCCAACTTCTCTACTTGTTGACCCAAGTCAGCCATTGAAGAGTATCAAAGACTTTGAGAGTTACCTCGAATAGTTATAGTCCTTTGCTCTTGCGTTTGTGAAGCTCCTTCTTGTTTTGTAGCTCCCCTTTTGCTTTGCTTCACCTCCAGCTCTGTTGATGAAGCTTCAACACCAAGTTTGCTCTGATACCAACTGTGGAGAATGAGTTCTCCTATGCGCAACGGAAGTGTGTAGTGAACCCTTGTACGTCCAGCACTTGGAGAAACATCTACACCTTAGATAGCTTGCTGCTCTCAACAAAAAACTCAAATGGAGTTGATACTTTAGTCAATCAAAGTAGACAAAGAGAGCTTTCTAACAAGCTATAAATGACGTAATTTGGACAAGTTTTGATTAGGAAACACAACTGTCAAAGATGAACTACCTGTCCACACAGGTAAGCTAAAGAACTGAGCTTCACTCTTGGACTCATAGCTCTCTCAATATGTATGCTTTGAGCAAGATATTTGGTACAGAGAAAGTAGACACAAATAGCTTTCCAACAAGCTAACAATAAAGTAATTTGGATGAGTTTTGATCAGGAAACTCAACTCATCAAGATAGACCACCTGCACACATAAGTACACTGTAAAACTGGACTTTACTCTCTGACAGATATCTCACAGAGTATGAATGGTCTGAATGAGATATTTGAGATAGTGAAAGTAGATGCCAAGGGCTTTCCAACAAGACAAAAGCACGCAATTTGGATATGTTTTGGTCAAGAAACGGAACCGACCAAAATAGACTACCTATCTACACAGGTATACTGAAAAACTAGACTTCACTCTTTCACTGATATCTCACAAATTACATAATCTTTCAAAGAGATATTTGATATGCAGAAAGTACACAGGATAAGCTTTCCAATGAATGAACACACAAAATGATTACATATGCATTGAGATATGAGCTCTGCAACAGAGCTCTGTACAAACTGACGTGCGGCTGGAAGGAGTCTAAGGGAAAAGCAAAATGACAAAATGGCTAGATCCGACTACTGGGAGCTCTTGCCTCTTTCTCTCCTTGTTTTGAATGTGCTCTCACTTCACTTTTATAACCAATGAGCATGTGAAGAAGTTTGTGCCTTCTTCTTAACTCACCACTTTCTCCACTACATGCTACTAACAACAAGGCAAGATATTGTATCTCTTACTCATCATGAATTTTGACTAGACTTTTTCTTTTATTTTGTTTTTTGTTTTTTCCTCTACTTTTTCTTTATCTTTATATTTGGTAAATTTATCCAAGCATGGCTCATATGAAAATGAGCTTGTACATTTATCTTCAACATGTCCCCCATGGGGATTGAACCCAAGACCTCCTCCTTCACATCCTTGAGACTTAACCAATAAGCTAAGTGGATCACTTGTTCACAAGATCACAAGATCTCCTAGTAAAAACTGGAGATCTTTGGTCATACACACGGATGACCAAACGGTGTCCGATTTCAGATCTGTCGAAGCTTGCCAGACCCTTGGATCATAAACTTACTTTATTACATTCTTCCCCCCTTCAAAAATATTTTCGTCCTCAAAATAGAGCTATATAGAAACTGTAGGCAACCACCGAGCCTCATGTTCTAAAACTGGAAGAACATGTCTCATCTCTATGGTGGCGTCCCTGCCCAAATGATTCAAAACATTGTCTCTTTTTGCACTTTTATGAACTGGATAAAGTACAAACTAGTCAAGAATAAGAAGGGTGGATCTAAACACATCCCTGGCCAATTCAGAGTTTCTGGATGTGCGATCTAGGCACAACCATGTGAGTTGGGTGGATTCGACTTACTAGTCCATTTCTAGGCATGACTCGTGCATGGACTTAGTAATGAAGGTGGGATTCTTATCCCTTGCAAGACTTCAAGAATTCCTGATTCACTTGAATTTGATTTGAAGCCACTTAAAGTTTTGTTTTCTCAAACATCTAATCTTGGATGTTTGTACAACGGTTTACTCTGATCCAACAGTTATTTGATTTTTTCATCCGGCTAGAGGATTACTTTGTCCAAATGGGTTAAAAACTCCTATGTAAATTATAGGAGAAAGTTTACCATTTCTGTTGAGTCAACCATACTAACTTGACCAATTCAAATTCAAAATAAAAATTATCCAACTGAGGATACTTTTCTCAAATACTTTAACTGAAAGTTCTTGGGAATTGTCAATCTGATGAAAAATTCCTAACTTCTCTATTCTAGAGTATACTAAATCTAGGAGATCATTTATGCTATAACTTGAAGCAAACTCAAATGAATAAGTTAATCTTGAACTTATCATCTTTTTTATCTTTGAAAAAGCCTTTGGTACCAAACATCTATCTAGGATGTTTAATTTAGTTATGTGGTTCTATCCAACTAACCCTTAACTTTTGTGAAAAGAAACAGATACTATATCTAAGTCAAATCCAAAAGATTCAGAAAGCGGAAAGAAAGAACTAAAACTTTGTTCAACCAATTCAAACTTTGAATATACGTATATCAAAGTCTAGATTACTCAAGGCTTTAACTTCTCAAAGATCTGTTTCAACAAGGTATTGAAGCATTTTCTTTATCTTTAAGAGAAATAAACTGGATTCTCAAAAAGATTCAAAGCAACTCAAAAACATCATCCAACCACAAGATACTAGTGTGGTTACCAACATTAGTGTGTCGGCCCACTGAGGTTTTGTTGATGAGTTTTGTATTCGAATAATGCTTCACTTGAGACCAAGTTTAGTTCACATTCAATCTTTCTGACTTCTTATTGGGAATGCAATTCTTCTGCATTTCTTTGAGTCAAAAGAGTGAATTTACCAAGTTACACTAGGAACTTGATACTTGACTTAGTCAATCAAATCCTTAGTCAATCAAATCAAAGTCCAACTTTTTTTAGAAATTTATGAAATATTTCCGACTTAACAACTCTTTATCTTGAAGTCTTTCAAGAAGATCTTGGAAGTTACTTACTTCATATCTTCTATTTCTTTTATGTTGAAGTTATCCTAAAATATCTTAAGATACTACTTTTATCCTCCTTGAAATCAAACTTCTCGTTTGAAGTCTTTAATTCCCTTGAGGATCAAACTTAAATTCAAGATCCAAACGAGGACTAAAAGGTAATCATCATCTTACGTTCCAATGTCCCATACCATCTTTCCTACATCAATCTGAGTATATAATCTGGTGTCCCATACCACCCTATTTTATATTCACATTAATGTGTGGGCTCTGATACCAATGCAAGGAACTCATGATTACAACAACCACGTGCTAGAGAGATGACTCTCCTCCCGACCAAATGCCTCTCTATATAGCTCTCTCTTGGGGACTGCCTTCTTGGGCACGTGGATACTAGCCAGCCATGCGTTGGCCATGTAACGACATGTGCACCAAGTGTCCCACTTAACTCAAGCTAACTCAAGTGGATACTTCTAGAAGGCTCTAGATCTCTTTGCGCAAAATACTCTCCCCATGTCCCCCATGGGGATTGAACCCAAGAGCTCCTCCTTCACATCCTTGAGACTTAACCACTAAGCTAAGTGGATCACTTGTTCACAAGAGCACAAGACCTCCTACTAAGTCTAAACTCGAGATCTTTGGTCATACACACGGATGACCAAACGGTGTCCGATTTTAGATCTATCTGAACCGGCTAGACCCTTGGATCGTAGACTTACTTTATTAAAACATTCATACTAAACCCAACAAAGTCTTCATCGTGGTCACAACTCAACTTTTAATAGCTAATTAAAACTGATCATAACCTGAATACAGTTCTTCCATTGAATAGATGGGGTGATCAGAAAATGCCTCGACAAACTCATCTACAATAGGACCCATTCCTACATTTCAAATAGTGACTTTATTCACAAGTTACAGATCCTGAATAAAGCGTAGCTTCTCATTCTTTTTCAGTACCGTGAACCACCTATTGGAACAAGGTACCGATGATGGTTCCGAAATTCGCATGGCAATCTTCTCCTTTAATAATCTCATTAGCTCAGGTAAATGAGCCTTTCGGACTGGTATCGATCAAAGATTCCAAGGAATGTGCGGTATAGTAAAAATAATCATCGGAGCTACAAGCTTTGTATCAACACATCTATTTTGTGTGGGAATAAAGAAAACACTTTACCATGATGTATGATCATCTTCCTAAACTGATATTTTTCTATCTCACAAAGAAATTCATCTCCAATTTAATATATTTCTTACTTTCTTCTATTAACGTATGACCTATCTTAGATCGGACTCTAAGAATAGGGTCTTCAGATACTCGTCCAAATATATCATGACTATCCTTAGGTTAGGATTGAGCTGCTAGCTTAATTTTCTTTTCGATTGTCTTGTATTTAGTTTCCATGTTAACTTCATGTTCTAGGATGAATTTAGTAATAAAATCATATTCTTGAATAGAGTTAAGAATAATCAATTTTGATTTTAATTTTTCTTGGAAGCAGTTTCTAGCTCTTCTAACAAAACAATACTTTTGGAAAGTTCAATTATACACTCAATTTTTTCATCAGGCAAAATTAATCTTAGTTTTCTAAAACATTTTTCATTTTGTTTTCTAAATGTTTTTGTAAGGTTTTCTTATGTAGTAAGTTGTGAACTAGTCATAGGTGCATAAACTAAAAATTCTTCAAAATTATGTACATTGTTAGGTGAGATATCAAAACAATATCCACTATTGTCCCGCTCAATAGTGGAATCTAACAGAAATAATGGTCATTATATGCCCCGTATTCTCTAACAACCCGTGAATCTTTGCACACATGACTGTTCAAGTCAATGGGATCTCTCTGTAAATTCTTTCTATTTCTTGTATGATTTGGGCAGACTATCATGCATATGCTAACCCATCATTCATCACTTTTATTTCCATTCTCATCTCAACTATAAATGGCTGCCCGAGAATTACTTCATATGAGCAATTATCTTTAACAAAGAAGTGAAATTCTTCCCAAACACCACCTATCATTATAGACACATGTGCACATGCACGTAATAAAATCCTAGAGCCATTGTCAGGTTTTGTCATCCTCCAACCATGCTCTCCGTCAATTGGCCATCTTAACTTATAAAAACATTTTTTTGAGGTAACATTTATCTCTAAGCCCGAGTCAATCAGAGCTAGATCTGAACATAAATCTTTTTCATCTTGAATTCTTATTTTCACTTCTAGTGTTCCTTGAGCCTAGAAGGTTGTGTTAAAGTTACTTTCACTTTTCAACATTTCCTCATCAGGCTAAATTGTCCTAAAAAATTTGTATTCATACTCCCTGTTGTAAACTCTTCTTCTTCTTCATAGTCACTATCACTTAATGTTAGAGCATCATTCATAGCTAGAGTTTCGTCTACTATATCTTGCATATCTTCGTCTTGCGGTAATGGAAATCATCTCCTCCTAATTAGTCGAATAAAACTATCCTTGAACTCAGGTTTTGCTATTGAAAACACTTGTTCAAGGGACATTGTTACTTGACTTTTTAGAAGTATATTATTCAAGATTTCCCTAGTTTCGTTCTTCTTCTCAAGCTCCAAGATCATTATTGCACGTGGAGCTCTTCTTCCTTTCTTTTTCCTTTTTTCTTCACTTTGTTTTTGCTCATATTTTTTATTTGGTTTTAGTATTTTCATTTTCAGATTTCTTCTGCACATCCTTGTTTGGAGTATTCTGATTTTCCTGTGATTACACATTTTCCTCTATTGGTTTTTTCCCTTCTTTAATTCTCCTTCTTTTCTCTTCTTGAGTTAAGTTTGTATCTTCAAATTGTACCTTTTTGTCATTTTTCTTCTCATTCTCTCTCATCTGCATTCTGGTCATTCTCTTATCTCTCTCATCTATATCATCCTACATATCATCATGTCTCTATTTTTCCTCAACATTGGCAATGTGAGAATACGCAGAGACTTGATCAACAGGAGATCGCCATGCTGTTTACACATTATTTTAACTCTAGCCCTTACCAATGCCTCAATTGATTAAGGATTTTGACTTTCCATAGAAAGAGGCCTATCATCTACTGGCTTTAATCTAGCAGCTGAGGTACTGGCAGTTGCATTCGAAATCCTTAAATTTTCATACAACGTTTTCATATCTCCTTTGCCCCAGTTAATGGCTAAAGGAAGTTGTGACCTAAAATCACACAATTTCCTATCAATCTCCACTACTAATTGATTTTCTTTTGCGCTCTTTAATTTACCACAAGTGCAAGTTGTTTGTTCGGCTATCACACCACACACACCGTTTTCCGCCACTCCCTTTTCTTTTAGTGTTTCTTTGAAAGTTGGCTAAGCAGCAAGTTGAGTAGGTGGAGCTGGCTCGAAAACTGGTTGAGGAGGAATATACTATGGCATAATCGCCTGCATAGGTGTTTGTCCTATGCCACTACTGCTAGCTCCACGCTCATTGAAACTCATGGAGTATACTTTACTATTTAATTTCGTAACCTCTTTGGAAAGAGATGCCTCCATATTCATAACATTCTCCATTTTTTTTACATAAAATATCTAATTGAAATTCAATTGGATCTTTAGGGTCAACTGCAACGTTAGGCGTAGCCGCAGTCACAGGCATTGGCATATCAATTTTCCCTACAGTAGGTATTTCCTTAGGCTGAGAAGAATTCAGTTTTGCATACAAAACAGATTGTCGTTTCTTCATTTGGGCTACAACCTCTATTTCTTGTTTCACTTTTTCCTATTTATCTCTAATGTTGGGAAAGAAGGATGGATACTCCAAGAGATTGAGTAGGTATTGCAAAATCCTGCTTTGTACCAACCCTCTGATGCTTCAAGGTTGATAAGTATACCTCCTTAGCTTTCCAATAGCACCATAAAATGGTCTATGTGCTTTGGAAATGATGTATGTAGTGATTAAATCAAAACAGATAACTTTGGACTTCAAGATCTCAAGAAAACCTTCTATTTTTGTCCTGACACCTGCTGGATCTTTTGCTCACTATGACCAATATAGTTGGAATTAGAAAAATTTCTTTTAGGGGTATCTAATTAGCTTAGCAAGCTACCTATTCCAAGTGGAATGATATAAAAAGATTAACTATGCTCAGATAAATCAATTTAGCAAGTAAACCTTTACCGCCGAGTTTTTAGGACTGTTGCAGACTTTGACCAATGATCACCTCGACGAGATTTTCTCTGAAATGGCTAAATAGAATCTCTTTAAATTTTTATAGAATGTAGAAAACTTTGAGCTGGTTCCAACAAGCTTTAGATCTTTGAATTTGGTGGAGAAATGAGTGAGCTATTCTCTTCACAAATTAATAGACTTTCAAGTACTATGACAGAGAACTCAAACATGAACAATGTAGATATATGTATTAATGAACACTTGTATACAATACCATTGGCATGAATATCATTTCCTAATGGTGTAGATAGGTGTGGGCTAGAGTGAAGGCCTCACACACACTCAAAAATGGTAATGAGAAGCTTGAGAATGCTGAGTGCTAACCGCGACTTTTTGATGATCACTTTTATAGTGATTGAGTAAGAATTTGAATTCAAATTTAAATTTTTGGCTCCCTATGATCAAGCTTCTATATCCTAGGAGATATTCCATCAATCAAAGCTAAGTCCTTTACAAGTTTTCTCTTGGTAGGTGTTTAGAAGGCTTCCAAAGTCAAAAATGAATTTTACAAAGAGATAAAGTGATAATTAACCAGTAGCATTTGTTCCTATGCTTTTCCATATGTGTATGGACTTTAATGTATCCTTCAAGCCAAATGTGTAGGCTTGTGAATTGCACCAACAGCTCCCCCTCAAGCCAAACATTTTGTCTTGGTCTTCATCCTTCATTCTTCATGTATATCCTGCAACCCAATCATTGTTTTAAACCTGCAAATTTTGGTTCCATCCAAAGCTTTAGTCAACAAATCTGCACATTGCATGTTGGTTGATACATAGGTTAGTTGAATGTCCTTGCTTAATAACTTCTCTCTCACATAATGGTAATGGACCTCTATATGTTTGGTCCTAGCATGATAGATAGGATTAGCTACAAGGTGAAGTGAACTTGTATTATCTCCAAAGATCAAAGGTGACCTTGTATACAAACCCAGCTCTGTATACAATAGCTTGATCCATATGGCTTCTTGGGTGGCCTTAGCCAATCCTCTATACTCAGGCTCTGTAGAAGATAAAGCAATAGTAAGTTGCTTCTTTGAAGACCATGAAATTGGCTTATCACCTGCAAATGAAATGTATCCAGAAGTGCTCCTCCTATCATCCTGCACAATCTGCATCTGAATAGATCTTGATATCCACGTCTCAAGTGTAAGGGAAATAGAAACCATGATGTTGTGTACCCTTGAGATATTTTAATATTCTCTTAGCAGCATGTAAGTGAGGTGCTCTTGGCTTGTGCATAAACTGACTTAGCACACTAACTCCATATGCAATATCTATCCTTGTTAAGGTAGCATAGTTCAAGCTACCGACCATGCTTTGATAACCTATAACATCATCAATTTCATCACCTTCATGGGCACTTAGTTTTAGGTTTACGTCCATTGGAGTACTTGCAATTTTGGCATCCTGCAAATGAAACTTCTTCAACATATCTTGTATGTATTTTTTCTTAGTAATGTATATTCCCGAGTTAGTATAGACTAACTCAAGCCCAAGAAAATACTTTAGTAGACCAAGATCATTGATTTTGAACTCCTTCATCATCTAGCTCTTGATTTGTTTGATTCCATTGACATCATTACCTGTAAGTATGATGTCATCAACATAAACACATAGGTATATTACCTCTGAATTACTTCTCTTGATGAATAGAGATGTATCTGCCTTGCTCATGACAAAACCTTGGTCTTGAAGGTAAGTGGTCAACCTGTGATTCCATGCCCTAGGTGCGTGCTTTAATCCATATAAAGCTTTATTCAATTTGCACACATATGTTACCTTGTTAGGGTCCTCATAACCAGGAGGTTGTGACATATTTACCTCCTCTGAAATCCATCCATTCAAGAAAGCATTCTTTACATCCAGTTGGTACATGTTCCAGTTTTTGGATGCAGCTATACTCACCAAAACTCTGATGGTTGGCATCTTGGCCACACGAGAGAATGTCTCTTCATGGTCAATGCCTTGGGTTTGTGCAAAACCCTTGGCTACCAATCTTGCCTTGTACCTGTTAATTGACCCATCAAAATTTCTTTTAAGTTTATAGATCCATCTGGATCCTATTAATTTCATGGATTCCTTTTTTGGTACTAGCTCCCATGTGTCACTTTCCTTGAGTGCTTCAATCTCCTCATCCATAGCTTCTTTCCATTCTGTCTTGGTAATGGCTTCTTCATATGATCCTGGTTCTTCAATTGACAAATCTTTGGCAAGATAAACAAAGTGTTTAGTAACAAGAGATGTATTATACCCATATCTGATAGGTTTCTTGCTCTCTCTTTGTGATCTTCTGACTGACTGATTTGAAGATTCAGGTATGTCTTCAAGCTTCTTCATTTTGACTTTTCCCTTGGACTTCCATGCCTTGAACTCTTCAAGGTTTATAATGTCTTCATCATCTGAATTTGAGTCTTCATTCTGAGTAGATTCCTCCTTAACAAGACTTGGAAACTCCTCTTCCAAGTCATAGGGAAGTTTAAACTTCCTACATTCATTCTCATACCAAGACATTTTCATCAAAGACAACATCTCTACTAACCATGAATCCCTTATTGGAAGGGTTGTAAAACCTGTACCCTTTTTTATTTAGATCATATCCAATGAAGATACACTTCTGAACCTTAGGGTCTAGCTTAGCTCTTATCTGAGAAGGAATGTGTACATATGCCACACATCCGAATATCCTACAATGGTATAGTGAGGGTCTCTTACCATGCCATGCTTCATAGGGTGTCATCCCATCAAGGGACTTTGATGGTAACCTGTTTATGAGGTAAGTGGCAGTAGAAACACTCTTTGCCCATAGACATTTAGGTAACTTTTTTTCATTCGACATTGACCTAGCTGTTTCAACAATCAACCTAGTTCTTCTCTCAAGTACCCCATTCTGTTCAGGAGTATACCTTGTGGTTATTTCTCTCTTAATGCCTCTGTCCTCCAAGAAGTTTTCAAACTCATTGGAGAAGTACTCACCTCCTCCATCTAACCTTAGTCTCTTCAAATTCTTTCCTGTCTCATTCTCAACAAGTGCAAGATATTTTTTAAAGCAGTTAAACACTTCATCCTTGCGCTTCATGAAGTACAATATAGTCCACCTGCTAAAATCATCAATAAAAGATACATAGTACCTTGATCCAGATATTAAGGAGACTTTGCTTGGTCCCCAGACATCTGTATGGACAAGTTCTAGGTAGTCCTCATGCATATAGCCTTTCCTTGAAAAGGATAATCTATGAGACTTCCCAAATTGACAAGCACTACATTTATATATCATGTGTTGTTTTGAAATATTGGGTATTCCAATTACACATTGATCCCTACATATCTGCTTCAAGGTTCTTTCTCCAACATTTCCTAATCTTTTGTGCCAAATTTCAAGCTCTGAAAGTGTTTGACCTTTATAATTGTATAGTGCAATGTTCTTTGTGTCTTCTAGCTCAAAAGTAAAAAGTCTACGTGATTTCTCTCCTTTTGCTATTCTCTTGAACCCTTGCCTTGGATCCTCCACAAATGCTCTAAATTGGTTGAATCTAACCTCCAAACCTTTCTCCATAATCTGTCCAACACTCATCATTTTTTTGGTAATAGTTGGTACATAGAGTACCCTACTCAACAAGTTCTGATTTCCATCACAAGTCTTAACATTTCTAACTTTAATTACTCAGTGCTTGGTATCATCACCTGTTTGTACTTGATGTTTACCTTTTGGTTCCTCAACATCAGAAAGTAGTGCTACATTGCCAGCCACATGATTTGAGCATCCTGAGTCAATGTAGAATACGTGATCATCATTTGTACCTGGTTTTGAAGTCATGTTCATGATCAGAAGAGAGTCATCTTGATCGTCTATATAGTTGTTGTAGTCCTTTCTGGATTTGAATTTATCCTTGGTAGTTGCCATTGTAGTTGTTGTTGTAATTGTTGTTGTAGTTGTTGTTGTAATTGTTGTTGTAGTTATTGTTGTAGCCTTGGTGATGGTTGAATATACCTCTTGATTGTGAGTATCCACCTCTTTGATATCCTCTTCCTCTCTAATTCTTGTAATTCCTGAAACACTCATCTCTAGTATGATTTGATAAACCACAAATGTTGCATGGTGAGGAGCTATAGGATCTCCCCCTACCTTGCTTATCTCCTCTGCCTCTTCCTCTTGATGCTCTACCTCTCCCTGCATAGTTGGCTTGGGAGGTAGTGCCTTCATCTTCTACCTTCTTGTTCTTGCCTTTATCTTTCGACTTCTTATCAATGTATAGGGCAGAGGAACTATTACCTTTGGATGTATCTCCACTCTTGTTGAGCTTGGCTTCATGAGTGAATAATTTTCCCATGAGAGTGGTAAGGTCTGGAATTTGCATGTCCACATAAAAGGTCCATGGCAGTGATGAAGCTTTCCCATTTTTCATCAGCTTTGATCCCATTGATCACTTGCCTTACAATCTTCTCTTCTTCAATCTCTTCTCCTATGCTTGCTAACTGATCTGCTATATCTTTAATCTTGGTCACAAACTTTGAAACAGCTTGCTTAGGTTGCTTCCTTAATGTGGTGAATTCAATCCATGACTCATTTTTTCTAGCCCTTGTTTTGGAAGAAAAATAAGATGAAAAGGTTTCCCAAGTCTCTTGGGATGTCTTACAATTCCTTATATGTGGAAAAAGAAAATCAGAGATGAAGTTGATTAAATAAGAACCTGTTAATGCATCCTTAGGACACCATGTCTTGAGCTTCTCATGTTCTTCCTTTGTTGGCAAACCTCTTGTTTTGAATGATGGCAATTCCTCATCTCTGGAGATATATCCATAGAGACTCCTTCCTTATAGGTATGTCCTCATCCTTTGAGACCATGCTTGATAGTTGTTCTTGTCCAATTTATCAATAAATGAAGGAAAAGCATCTCCCATTTTACCTTAGTTTGCTCTGATACCACTGTTGGGAAAGATGGATGGATACTCCAAGAGATTGAGTAGGTACCGCCAAATCCTGCTTTGTACGAGCCCTCTGATGCTTCAGGGTTGATAAGTGGACCTCCTTAGCTTTCCAATAGCACCATAAAATGATCTATGTACTTTGGAAATGATGTATGTAATGATTAAATCAAAACAAATAACTTTGGACCTCAAGATCTCAAGAAAACCTTCTATTTTTGTCTTGAGAACTGTTGGATCTTTTGCTCTGTATGACTAGTAGAGTAGGAATTGGAAAACTTCCTTTTAGGGGTATCTAATTATCTTAGCAAGATAACTATTCCAAGTGGAATGGTATAAAAAGATTAACTATTCTCAGAGAAATCAATTTAGCAAGTAAACCTTTACCCCCCATTTTTTAGGACTGTTGCAGACTTTGACTATTGATCACCTCGACAAGCTTTTCTCTGAAATGGCTGAATAGAATCTCTTTAAATTTTGCCAGCATGTAGAAAACTTTGAGCTGGTTCCAACAAGCTTTCGATCTTTCAATTTGGTGGTGAAATGTGTGAGCTATGCTCTTCACAAGTTGATAGACTTTCAAGTACTATGACAGAGAACTCAGACATGAACAATGTAGATATATGTATTAATGAACACTTGCATACAATACCATTTGCATGAATATCATTGCCTAATGGTGTAGATAGGTGTGGGCTTGAGTGAAGGCCTCACACACACTCAAAAATGGTAATGAGAAGCTCGGGAATGCTGAGTGCTAACCGCAACTTTTTGATGATCACTTTTATAGTGATTGAGTAAGAATTTGAATTCAAACTTAAACTTTTGGCTTCCTATGATCAAGCTCCTATATCCTAGGAGATATTTAATCAATCAAATCTAACTCCTTTACGAGTTTTCTCTTGGTAGGTGTCTACAAGGCTTCCAAAGTCAAAAATGACTTTTACAAAGAGATAAAGTAGTAATTAACCACTAGCATTTGTTCCTATGCTTTTCCATATGTGTATGGACTTTAATGTATCCTTCAAGCCAAATGTGTAGGCTTGTGAATTGCACCAAGATCTAAGACCATATCTTTTGCCTGGCTCTTGTATTCGTCTCTCAACTTCGGCTCTATCTTTAGGACTTAATATCTTGAGAAAATATATAATTAAGTTTGGATTTAATGCATTTCTATCCTTTTCAAGGAGTTGAGCACATCATCTCATGAACTCACCATGAAGATGAGTTAGAGACTCATTACTCTTTGTGGAGTTTACCCACTGCAAAAATCCATCACGACTATACTGGCTAAAATCTTCAAGATAAAACATCTTGTGTAATTATTTCCTAAATTCCTCCCAAGGTTTATTAGCATGAACTTGAATGCTTTCTAGGATAGAACTAGAAAATACACGGCCAAAATACTTCACAAAAACGTCATTAGGTAAACCTTGGATTTGCACTTTTTCTTTAAATGCATCCAGGTAGTTCGTAATATTTAAGCCACTAAATTTTCCTTTTTCTCTTAAAATTGCCTAAACAATGCATGTTCCTTCTTTCTCTATCATCATGTTCCTAAACATCTCCTCCATCTTGCATTCTTGATGATGCTTAGAATGGAGTAAAAGGTCTCTAATGGCAGGCTCTAATCTCTCTTTAAACTATCTAAACCTATCCCGAGATGATAAAGCCAGGAATAATGACTTTACCAAATTCTAGGCTTTACTATTAATGTAATCCTTTCGCAATCTATTTTCAGCTTGTTTACTTTAACCCTAAGCTTCACCTAAGCTTGTAATATCTTCAAACTTGAAAGTTTGATTTTATGATTTGATTTCTTTTTAATTCGAAAATTTTTAATTTTCTAACATTAACTTTTTAATTCCAAAGGCTACTTTAATGAAAATAGATACGTAGATAGGGTTTATAAAATTTAAATAAGTTTTCTTAATTTGGATGTTTTAGATTTTAATGTAGTGGGAAAAACAAGAAATACTACCAATTAATTAAATAGATTTTCTTTAATTTGTTTTTGGATTTTAATGGAGTAGGAAAGAAATAATAACAACTACTTAAATCAAAGAACCTAAGCTTAAAACTCTTTTTGTACAATAAAGTAAGTGTTAAGCAAACAAAAAATCTTTCTGTTTAGAATAAAACTTTTCTTTTAGTGCAATAAAGTAAATCTTTTTAAGTACTTTATAAAACTATCCTAAGATCTAATATGAAGTTGCTTGCAATGCTAAATAAAACTAATCTTTCTTAATGCAATGATGTCTCAATGTCTAACAAATGCAAGTGTAATATGACTACTTTCTAGTGCAAATAAAAACAATCCTTCTTTTTCTTTGATGTGAATGTACAAAAATGAAAGAACTTGAATAAACACCTTACCTAAAGTTGCTTGATGCAGAGGTTCTATTGTGTACTGTGATAATTTTTCACAAACTAAAGTGATCGTGTATTAATGGTCTTCTTGTACGTTGATGGGGGGAATGAAGTGACAAAGCTCCTCCATCTAGAATACCCTTCTTCTCGTAGAGGAGCTCAGTTCCCTAAGGAATAGCCCTCAACAACAAAGGAAAAGAGTAGGTTGCACCAGGTTCTTCACTTGTCTTTGCTACTCCATCCTCCACTCACCTGCAAACAAGAAGAAAATAAAAGTTAATTTTTGTAATTAAAATTGAAAACACAACCAAAAAACCCTAAGCACACTAGCGTCACATTTCACATCGGATTCACCAAATTTGTCAAGGGGTGTGAAAGGAGGCAGCCACTCATCAGAACTGACTCACGCTAGCCTCTCTATGTGACTACACACTCAGTGTTTCATTGTGTACTTTTGGAACTAGGGTGTGTTTTCACTATGTGTGTGTGGAATTAATAGCTATAGTTTAATGCTCTATTTAAATTTATCCTATAAACCTAAGAACCATAAGGGAGTGCAGATCTATACCTAGAAACAAAATCTCGATATGATGGCAAGACTAATTCTTCGTCAGTTATTCTATCTCTAATGAGTTCAACTAGGGCGTTTTCTGTTTGTTGAGGATGAGTATTTCTTTTTAAGGTTGGAGGAAACAAATCTTCACTATTTTGTGGTTCAAGTAATACGATTGAAATCCAAGGTAAAAGTCTAGATAAGAAATGATCATATTCTAGAGAGTGTAAGATTTCATCAAAATCACGATCTTTAGCTACTTCTATTACTTCTAAGTCATCACTAGTCTTGTTCTCCTTGATTTGAATAGTCGTATTCTCAATACGAGCGGGTAAAAGAGTTTCTAAAATAAAAGAGGAATGTAAATTATCCTCACTAGAAGATTTACTTGAAGATGCATTATAAGCAGACATAGAAAATAAAGTGCAATATAAGGTTTTGATTAATATTTGAATTGTTTAGTGCAAAAACTAAGATTTTAGAACCAAAATTATTCCTATACAAGTGCTTGAGGAAATTCTTAATATAGATAATTTTGAAGATATCCAATACAAAACTTTATATAAAAAGCCTAATACAAGAATTTATGTTAAAAATGTGCTAAAATGAAACTAAGATAAGCGGGAAAACTGCAGCTCAAAGCTCATAAATTTCTTCAAGTTGACTTGCTCGTCAATTCTTCATCAAATAATCTGCAGAGAGTAGCATTAGGAAATTCATGACATAACTATCAATATTTATACACAAACTCACAAGTACTTAACGAAGATAACATAGAAACATGCACATGGAAACACTTAGTCACAAACACACCATGCACTCATACGACTCAAAAAATTCACATGCACACTTTAACTAACTAGTACTCATCACTTACGTGCACATAGAACATAAACAAATAATTATATTAATCAAATTATACTAAAAGAAGTATTAATCTTATATTTACTATATTGTTTATTTATGAAATAGTTATTTTAATTATATATTTATTAATTATGATAGATTATTTTAATAAAATCATTAAACATATAATTTAAATTATACTTAGATTGACAAGAGGTAAAATGTTTTGAAATTTATACATTTTTCATTTAATATTTTTATTATTTAATACATAATACTTTATTTTATATATATCACACTTTAGATAATGCATAATCTAAATAATACAATAGATATTATTATTTTTTTAAATAAGAGTACACGTATTTAATAAATCAACGATTAACACACATAGAAACATAATTAGAATAAGTATATTTTTAGGGGTTTATGACAAGGCACATTAGCTTATAATGGAATTGGATAATTTTAGTGAAACAAATATCAAGATATATACATAGCAGGCACATACATAGGGTGGAATCACACATATATATAGGGTTCCTAGATATTCATAGATATTTTTGGGTAGACAAACATTGACATACAATATCAAGAATATAATTAGATATACAAAAATATACATGTATTTTTATCTTCTCATGAAATCATATATGCAAAGACACAAGCATAAATATCCATACACAATTCAATACATTGTTACCTTTGTATTCAATATCAATGCTTATAAAATACTTATTCATAAGCTCAACTACATGAAATCTTTGCTCAGTCCAACTCTTCATGGATTTGTTGCACATTAGCTTATAATGGAATTGGATAATTTTAGTGAAACAAATATCAAGATATATACATAGCAGGCACATACATAGGGTGGAATCACACATATATATAGGGTTCCTAGATATTCATAGATATTTTTGGGTAGACAAACATTGACATACAATATCAAGAATATAATTAGATATACAAAAATATACATGTATTTTTATCTTCTCATGAAATCATATATGCAAAGACACAAGCATAAATATCCATACACAATTCAATACATTGTTACCTTTGTATTCAATATCAATGCTTATAAAATACTTATTCATAAGCTCAACTACATGAAATCTTTGCTCAGTCCAACTCTTCATGGATTTGATGTCTGCAGGTACTAAGAGAGATTAGTTAAAGAAATGTACCAAAATGATTTGAGAGAGATAAAAGTTATTCATCTTAAAATAAAAAAAAAATTATTTTTCTAAGTGTTGATATGGATTTGGAAATCCCTTCGACAACGTAAGAGTAATTGTGGCCCCCGATAAAATTTTTGTTTTCATAAACTCACTAGAAGATGAAATAGGCAACCGCTCTCCTTTACATTAATAGGTTTTTTGGACATCAAAGTGAGCATCAATCTAGACAATTAATTGAAGCAACATACGTAATAGGAATCGATACACAATTAAAGTGTATCTTTGTTTGAATAAGGAGCTAGATTAAGGAGAAAGACAGATCAAGGCACACTTGAGCCATACGTGCATAGAGAAGCAAGGTACGCAAGGAGAGTGACAAGGTGTGCTAAGAAATCTAAACAAACCAAGTAAGGTGAAACAAACTATCATCAAGGAGGTGTTTCATTGGAGATGACTAGCTTTTTTGTCATGTGAACACCTCTTATCAAGAGGGTAATATGAAAAAAGGGCTTATATTTTTTTTATTGGTGAAAAGCCTCTTTCATTTTGTAGAAGAAAGGCCCACAGGACCAGTTTAGTATAAGGAACATGTTTCAAGATTAGATCCATGTGCTAAGAGACTTTTCTCTCTATCTTATCTCTCCCCTCTCTCTCTCAATATTTGTGGCATTCATGCTCTATCATCTTCATTCTATTGTGCCATTGCCAAAGGTCCAAACAACTCGAATCAGAGCTGAAGGTAGAGAATTTTGTGTGCTACGTCACGATCTTTGGGACATTGTTGGTGGCGGATGCATAGCAAGAGAGAAGCTAGGAACAAGAGCCAAAAGCGAAAGCTCTACCGTTTTCTTCAAGAACTAGAATCCTCAAGAGCATTGCTATCTTTTCAAACGTATTTTGAAAAAGATCAAAAACCTCCATGAGGATCTTCCTACCTCCTTGAGTGCATGCCTTGTGGTAAATAGATAGAGAGTGGACACACCCTGTGGGAAATAGATAGAGAGTGGGCACTGCCTCACATGCATTCTTGCATGCAACAAACCCAAGGTACACAAACGTTGCTAGTAGCACATGTTGATATCGTTTTTCAACATGTGGATTGAGAAGATGAAGACTAGATAGTGTTCACATAAAGCACATTCACTCCCTTTCACTACAAGAGATTCGCCGTATACCGAGGCTTCTTCCGAGGAAAATGAACGGGCGTGATTTTTCCCCAACGTCGGTGTAAGGGTCGGTGTAGGCATCGAAACCAAAGCGCCAGTATAAGAGTCGGTATGAGCATCGGTATGAGCGTCGGTATCAGCGTCAGTATAAGCCATGGTATAAGCCATGGTATCTGTATGTGCCTGAGCATACCGATGCTTATATCATCGTCTATATCGGCAACCATATCTGCAAATTTTTTTTTGGGCAGAGTGTGTTGTCTCTTGCTACGGCAACATTCCCATGCTATTGTGTAGCAAAAAACAATACATTCTGCCCAACAAAAACCAAACTACATGTGAGATGTATGATAAGCAACAAAAACATGATTTGGTAAAGCAAAACATACTCTCAAATACAAAAGACATGAGCGAAATGAATCATGAACCATGTACAAAGAAATGAGACACATTGACATGATATTTATAAACAACAACTAGAACACATGTATATGTGTGTATGCATATGTATATACATGTGTATGTGTATAGGTATTATGTGTGTATATTTGTATATGTGTAAATATTTGTGTGCAAAGCGCCAGTATAAGAGTCGGTATGAGCGTCGGTATGAGCGTCGGTATAAGCGTCGGTATAAGTGTCAGTATAAGCCATGGTATAAGCCATGGTATGCCTCTGGGCAAAATAGTCGGTACAAGCATCCGTATGTGCCTGAGCATACCGATGCTTATATCATCGTCTATATCGGCAACCATATCTGCAAATTTTCTTTTGGGCAGAGTGTGTTGTCTCTTGCTACGGCAACATTCCCATGCTATTGTGTAGCAAAAAACAATACATTCTGCCCAACAAAAACCAAACTACATGTGAGATGTATGATAAGCAACAAAAACATGATTTGGTAGAGCAAAACATACTCTCAAATACAAAAGACATGAGCGAAATGAATCATGAACCATGTACAAAGAAATAAGACACATTGACATGATATTTATAAACAACAACTAGAACACATGTATATGTGTGTATGCATATGTATATACATGTGTATGTGTATAGGTATTATGTGTGTATATTTGTATGTGTAAATATTTGTGTGCATGTGTAAAAAACCTAAAACCTTAATCCTAAAGACCTAGACCTAGAACATGTGTATGTGTATATTCTTGTGTATATATATGTGTACGTGAATATATATATGTGTATGTGTGTGTATGCATATGTGTATCTATGTAAAAAACCTAAAACCCTAATCCTGAAGACCTAGACCTAAAAGATGTATATGTGTGTATGTGTGTATGCATGTGTATATATATGTGTATGTATATATGTATTATGTGTCTATATATATCTATGTGTGTATGCACGTGTGTATATATGTAAAAGCCAAAAACCCTAATCCAAAAATCCTAACCCTAAAACATGCATATGTGTGTATGTATATATCACATGTGTGTATGTGTGTATGTGAAACAGAACAAAGATTACGAGCACCACATGCTTGAGAGATGACTCTCCTCCCAACCAAATGCCTCTATATATAGCTCTCTCCAGGGAACTGCCTTCTTGGGTAGGTGGATACTAGCCAGCCAAGTGTCAGCCATGTAACTACATGTGCGCCAAGTGTCCCAGTTAACTCGAGTTAACTCAAGTGGATGCTTCTAGAAGGCTCTAGAGATCTTTTGGCAAAACACTCTCCCCATGTTCCCCATGGGGATTGAACCCAAGACCTCCTCCTTCACATCCTTGAGACTTAACCACTAAGCTAAGTGGGTCACTTGTTCCGCACAAGACCTCCTAGTAAGTCTAAAACTCGAGATCTTTGGTCATACACACGGATGACCAAACGGTGTCCGATTTTAGATCCGTCTGAACCGGCCAGACCCTTGGATCATAGACTTACTTCATTACATTCTTCCCCCCTTGGAAAACATTTTCATCCTGGAAAATAGAGCTATATACATACTGTAGGAAACCCCCGAGCCTCATGTTCTAAAACTGGAAGAACATGTCTCATGTCTGTGGTGGCATCCCTGCCCAAATGATTCAAAACACTATCTTGTTTTGCACTTTGATGAACTGATCAAAGTTCAAAATAGTGAGTGAATAATAAGGGTGGATCTAATGACATCCCTGGCTAATTCACAATTTCTGGATGTGCGATATAGGCACAAACATGTGAACTAGGTAGATTCAAATTACTAGTCCATTCGTAGGCATAACTGGTGCATGGGCTTAGTAATGAAGGTGGGATTCTTATCCCTCACAAAACTTTGAGAATTCTTGATTCACTTGAATTTGTTTTGGAGAACTTGAAGTTTGGTTGTCTCAAACATCTAACTTGGATGTTTATACAATGGTTTACTTTGATCCAACAGTTACTTGATTTTTTCACCCGACGAGAGGACTACTTTGTCCTAATGAGTTGAAAAATCCTATGTAAAATGTAAGAGAAAGTTACCATTTTCTTTGAGTCAACCATACTATAACTTGCCCAATACAAATCCATAATGAAATTTGTCCAACTTAGGATAGTTTCTTCAAAGACTTGAGCTAAAATTTCTTGGGAATTGTCAAGCTGTTGAGCAATTCCTAACTTGTCTATTCTAGAGTCTATTGGACTCTAAGAAATCTTTTATGCTATAAATTGAAGCAAGCTCAAATACATAAGTCCACTTAGACTTATTATCTTTTGAAGATTGAAAACGTTCTTGTATATAATATCTATCTAGGATGTTCAAGTTAGTTATCTAATTCTAAACCGGCTAACCCTAGTCTTTTGTAAAAGGAATCAGATACCATGTCTGAGCCTATTCCAAAAGTTTTGGAAAGCGGAAAGAAATAACTAAAACTCTGTACAACCAATTCATACTTTGAAGATACGTAAATTTGCTATGAGTCAAAGGTTAGATGACCAAGGGCTTTAACTTTTCAAAGATCTATTTCAACAGAGTATTGAAGCATTGTCTTTATCTTTAAGAGAAATAAGCTAGATTCTCACAAAGATTCAAAGGAAATAAAAAACATCATCCAACCACAAGATACTAGTGTGGTAACCAACATCAATGTGTCGACCCACTGAGGTTCTGTTGATGATTTTTGTCTTCAAATAATGCTTTACTTGAGACTAAGTTCAGGTCACATTCATTCTTTTTTACTCCTAATCGTGAATGCAATTCTTGTGCATTTCTTTGAGTCAAAAGAGTGAATTTACCAAGTTACACTAGGAACTTGATGCTTGACTTAGTCAATTAAATCTTTAGTTGAAAAGATCAACTCAAAATCAAAGTCCAACTTCTTTTTAGAAATTTATCAAATATTTCTGATCAATAACACTTAAGCTTGAAGTGTTCTATGAAGATCTTGGAAGTTACTTACTTCATATCTTCAGTTTCCTTAATCTTGAAGTTACCTTGAAGTATCGTAAGATACTACTTTCATACTTTACGAATTAAACTTTCCTTGAAGTCTTAATTCCCTTGAGGATGAAACCTAACTTCAAAATCCAAACTAGGACTAAAAGATAATTATCATTCCATGGTCCGATGTCCCATACCATCTTTCCTACATCAATCCGAGTATAAAATATGGTGTCCCATACCACCCTATTTTATATTCACATTAATGTGTGGGTGCTTCTTATCCCAAAGTCTAAACATCTCTTGATAGAGTACCTTATCTCTTCAATTCTTTTACGAGAATTTTGAAGTTTCAGGCATTACCTCTAACTAGATATTCTAGGTTTTGATCCCTTCACATGATCCTGTCACGATCTTGTGCTTAACCTTGGGAACTTGAAAACCTTTAATAGAATATCTCCAATCTGTTTTGCTAGGGTTTTCAAATGAAAACCAATCAGAATTCCAAGTACTTGAATTTTTCAAATTCAAGTTCAAGTGGTTATTCTTGACCAATTTTGTAGCAACAAGAGCTTTTGACTTCTTGTCTTTAGATTCCTTTCTACTAATGCTTTTAGGTACCTCTCCTGGCCACGACTTTTATAGGAATGTCTCTGCTGCTTAAGTCTAAGCATCTGCTCATGCTTTCTGGATTTGTACCGAAATCCCTTTAAGGATAGGCAAACGTTTATGTTTTTCCTTTCACAGACTTAAGTACCGTTTGCACGATTGCAGACTACATTTTTGGAATTCCTTCACTTTGTTCATACTTGGAACAACTTACTTTTTTCACAATTTTCCATTCGATAAATGGAACTTGAGTGAATAATTCCTAACTGAATTTTTACTGCCAATACTTGGGCAATCTACAGAGTAGTTCTAATCGCACATTCTTGGAGAATCATGGCCAAGTTTGATCAAGTCTGGTTGATACTTGCGACAAAATAAGGACTTAGTCTTTATCTTTAAGATCTCTTAAACTATCTTAAGCTTCTTTGCTTAGGTGCAGGATTTTAGAGATCTTTCCCTCATCTTAAGTCCAAGCATTTTCTAATGCTTTTCAGATTCCAAAGCAAAGAATATTTGATATACCGTTAGGTTATATCACTTATTTGGACTTAAATACCAAACCTGGTGGTTAGGGATTTGCTGGGAACTACTTGCTATAAAACTTCTCTTGAAAGATGCTAGTCTCACATCTGGGGAGATTTTTCTTTCAATAACTTTTTGATTCCTACCAAGGAATCAAGTAATACTAAACTAATGATTCATCTTGGAATCTTTTACTTTCCAGTCCAATGATTCATCTTGGAATCTTCTCCTTTATTGGAAAGATCTTCAAATGAAATTCTAGACTTTCAGATAAGACCAAGTCTTAAGGCTTTCCTTGTCCAAAAGGTATTCTCTTTTAGCCAATGAAATAGTTAATTGGACTCTTTCATTAGTTTATCTTTAGGAAATAGCTTAATTTCCAAAGATTACTTTGCTTGGGTCTCTTGTTTAAGCTTTTCTTATCTTAAAGACCACCAAGCATACTTTTCTTATCTTCAGAAAAGTGCTTTAATAAAGTCTCCATGTTTGAAAACTTTGCACAAGCAAATAATGCTTGGAATTGATTACTTAATCTTATAAAAAAAATCTTGATTTTTATAAGATTCAAGGCTTTACCACTTGAAGCTAATCTTTTAGGAAAGAACTTGTTTCCTAAATTGACTTTAGGAAATATCGGGATTTCCTAAGATATCTGTTTCAGAAATGAAAATAATTTGAATCATGTCATTAATTGTCATGACTTTAGGAAATTTCTTGATTCCTAAAGATCAATTAATATTTGTCTTGGTTTCTTTTTTAAGCCTTGAGTTAGCTTAAATAGAATCAAGCAACTTTCCTTCAAAAGTTTTCACGTCAATTGAAGACCTTGCATCATACCTCGAGATGCATTTCTAGAAACTAATATCTATGAACACTAGAGTTCCAGGGATTCTAGAAGTTCAATACTTCTACTTATTTTCATCAATGTTTGATGAATAATTAAGTATTAAACCTTCAAAAATTTGTTGAACTTACAAGTTTCAACAGAAACTTCCTTACTTGGATGCATGAACATGAACATCCAAAAACAACTAAATCCTCGTTAGTTGCTAAGAATGTCTAGGTTTCTTCCCAAACTTAGACTGAGCATGCATATTGGAAAGTAGCTCTATGAATACTTACTTTCAACATGCTTTATTTTCCTCAAAAAGACTCCTACTAAGTGGTACCTATGTATCACTTTTTGGGAAAAAATAGACTAGATACTTAGTTGCATGATGGTCAAGATCCTTGCAACTAGCTAATTTTCTATTTTTTCCACCTACCTAAGTCAAGTTAGAAAAAGAAAGGAATGAAAGTATACGTGTTCAGCTGCTTGGGTGCAAATGCATGTGTTCTTGCCAGTGTAATGAACTTAAGCAAATCTCAAGCTTATTAGGTATGCAAACAAGCATCCATGCAAAAACAACCTGCTTGCTATTCTGACAAAAGGTAATTATTCAAAGTGCATGAATTGGAGAATTAACTACCTTTCCCAAGCAAGTGCAAACTTGATGTGCATAAAACGTTATTTTATGCACAAGTAATCTTTTCATTTTTGTGCATGAATGGAAATAGAAATTTCAATTACATACCTAAAATTGAAAAGTATTTTGTATACTTTTGCATCATTTCAATACCGTTTAGTTCTCTAATTATCTTTCATATTGAGATAACCATAATTGGACTACGCTTTTAGTCCTAATTAATGCATCCTAAATGAAAGCATTCGAGCAAACAAATATCAAAATGAAAACATAATTTGGAAAATACTTAGCTCCACATAGAGCTACGTCCTTCCCTTGATCCTTTGGAAGAGTGATTCATCCTCTCTACTGCTAAATTGCAGGTTCGACCCTCAATGCCGCCTGAAGCCTCTCCTTTGTTTTGCCGCACTCCACGAACAGACACATGAGCGTCCGCGAACAGACACAAACTCTGTTGGACCTATTCTTCTCGAGTCTTTAGAGCCGAAAAGATGAACCATCAAACGGACAGTCCTCGGTCTAAACGGCTGTGTAACAGAACGAGTGTGTTGTAGCACATATTCATTAATGAGCCCGCTTCCATTCTTGTCTACTGCTTGGAAAGTAGAAACAATCTTAGGATCCGTTCTTGGAGGAAATGAATCCTTCATAAAGGTGGAACCATAAGGTTGCTGGGGCGGGTAAACACCGTATGGTACCGAAGAGGGAGGAGGATGCGCATAAGGGGCGCTCCCAAATCTGCATTTGAGTTCGAATCCCGGTTGGGGCAGCTCGAATATCTGCACTTTTGTTTCCTCTTTTGCTCCTTCAAGAAGTCTGTGTATAGTACGCGACTACAATTTGTACCAAAATCGTTTGATGTCGTATATGCACATCACGGTTGGCTTTTGGCTTAAACAACTCTCCCACAATAGAGGCGCCGAGTTCGAATGGTTCAACTCTCCCACAACAAAGGCACCGAGTTCGAATCCTGATGCAGTCTTCCTTTTGGTAATATCTCCTTGATGTTCTGCGCCATAATCAGATATAAAATCTGCTGCTGATCGAGAACGGCTCTTTGGTCGTGTGGATAGGTGGGCAGTTTTCGAAGGAAGGAACGCGCATCTAGTTCTGCACCAAAATTAGCTTGACGATAGGCGATCGGTTTTCCACAGTGGGGACCAAGGATCGATTCCCTTGTGCACACTGCAGAGGCTTCTTTTCGGTACTCTCAGCTCCTTAAGAAAGTGTTCTTCAGCGCGGATATACTGCCAAGATAAATAGCTCATGGCATTCATGGATAGTCTTGTGCCAAGATAAATAGCTCGTGGCATTCATGGATAGTTACGAACGCCTGTGGCATTCATGGATAGGCATGCGCTCCTTAAATGGGAGGACGAGAGTTTGAGTCCCCGTGTGTTCATAACAGAGAGAACCTCCTCATCTTTTGCTATTCCTTACTAAGCTTAGCCAACGCACGATCAACTCGGCACGTTGCTCAAGATGGCCGCAAGTAGAAGTACAACAAAGAACGTATGCACGCATAAAA